>PVJA010007528.1:0-68276 GCA_004027025.1 Myocastor coypus | reverse complement strand
CACAGCCTCTCCAGCATTTGTTGCTGGCTGATTTCTTTATGATAGCCATCCTTACTGGGGTGAGGTGGTATCTAAGTGTTGTTTTGATTTGTATTTCACAAATAGCTAGCGATGTGGAGCATTTCTTCATGTATTTGTAGGCTTGCTGTATTTCTTTCTCTGAGAAGTGAGTGTTCATCTCAGATGCCCATTTCTGGATTGGGTCTTTGAATTTTGGGACCCTAATGGTTTTTAGTTATTTGTAGATTCTAGATAGAAGATCTTTGTCTGAGTACTTGTTAGTTATAATCTTTTCGAAATTTGTGGGTCGTCTTTTCACTTTGTTAGTGATTTCCTTTGACATGCAGAAATTTCTTAGCCAGAGGAGGTCCCAATTGTTGATGTTTTCAAGTGTTAAACGTGTCACATTCATTTTTTAAAGACACTTCTATTAGGCAAAAATTTTAAGTTGGTCCAGTTGTTTATTTTCCTTTATGGACACTAAACATGTGGCTTAACTGTTTTTCTATATTTTTCCCTGTCTCTAACTTTTTTTTTGTACCAGAGATCAGGACCCTGTGCTTGCCAGGCAAGTACTTATACCACTGAGCTATATCCTTGGCCTCTACTTAACATTTTAAACATGCTGAATATAGTTACAATGATAACTTTTAACATCCTAATCTGGTAAGTCTAGCATCTATGCCAGTGCTGAATGGAGTTGAATTGATTTTTACCTTGCTGAGGGCTGAATTTTTTTTTTTTTGTATTTCTACAAATATTCTTGGGGCTAGTGGGGCATACACAGTTATGTCCAGTCTTCCTGGGAGATGTGGTACAGGAGCAGTGCATTCTGGGCCAACTGCCTTCTACTGTGATCTCATATCCACCTGCTCCATGGGTAGAATGTCCTCTCCAAAATTCATGTTGAAATTTGTCATTGACACCAGATTAAGGATCTTCACTAGGTTACTGGTACATGAAAGGACTGTTGTCATCAGTGCAGGAGGGAGCTAGTTATTGTGGGATAAGGATCCTTATAGCTACAGGTTCACTTGGTCTCTCACCTTGTCCTACATGAGCTCACTTGCCTTCCTACCTTGTGACAACATAGCTCACAGGCCCTCACTGATGCTGGTTCTGTGTTCTTAAATTTCTCAGTCTCTGAAACTATAAGCTGGATAAACTCCTATTATTTACTATCTGCCCTGTCAGTAGTATTCTGTTATAGCAGCAGAAAACAGAATAAAATAAGCCATAAGGCCTCCATCACTGAACTGGTTACACTGCATAAAACTTGCATGTTTGATTGACTATATGAGAGTAGACTCTGAGTCACTTTTATTCAAGCCATTCTCTCAGTACCCAATAGAGTAGGAACTCAACAAGTATTGATAAAGTACTAATTCTGAAGTCCTCATTTTGCATTCAAACTACTTGTTTAGAAAAATGGATCTTTCAACAGGGCACTTAAAAACTCTTGACCTCTAGATTTAACCTCCACGTGAGGTTATAGCTCTGTCCTGGTGGGTGTGGCTGTACAGAGATCCTTATGGAGCTCGTTTCTATCAAGCCAAGAAATATAGCGTGGTCCAGGGCACATGTGGGAAGTTTTGACCTCACACCTCTCATGACAGAGACATTGAGTTGACCTCAATCCTCTCTGAATTTTGTGCAGGGTTTTCCTTTCTCCCAGATATTTTAGAGCTAATAGTGCCTGGCCCTGGACCAGAAGAGCCTCAGCCCTGTGTTTCAAGAAACACTACTCACACAGTATCTGTGCTATGCTCTAGGAGGTACCATTCTCATCTATGATGACTTATGTGCAGACAGTCCTGCCAAAACCCTATTCCTTTCTTCTGTGTAAAGCTCAGGGAAATCCATAGCCTTTCCATTCAGCAGGCATTGTAAAATGCTACTCTAAAAGATATCTGGGAAGATGGTGGAGCAGTAGACAGCAATAAGTCAGCTCTCCAAGATTTGGAAATCAATCACTGGAAAGT
This sequence comes from Myocastor coypus, assembly GCA_004027025.1. NCBI lineage: Eukaryota > Metazoa > Chordata > Mammalia > Rodentia > Myocastoridae > Myocastor > Myocastor coypus. Next base: position 66,294 of record PVJA010007528.1, on the reverse strand, counting down.
AACAACTGGGGGAGAGAGGGAGGAAAGAAGAAGGGAGGGGACCCTTGGGACTCAGGAAGTGTCTTAAGGGAAATTGGAGCCTATAGAGAAATTGAAGAGTCAAACCACAATGAAGAAAATGGATGAGGCAATCAGCACTTTCTCCTCAGCCCCTGCCAGGTGGTAAGAGCAAGGAAGATGGAATCCACAGTGAAGGCTATCGACCCCAGGGGCTTTAAGGGAGAAATGCATCAGTGGAATGGAGCAGCGTATGCCACACACTACAGTGGCTGACTAGGTGAGTGACTCCAGGTCAAGGGTTTGGAATATCCCCTGGAGAAGGCATCTGGTTTGGCAGCAGTTTAGGGAGGTGTCAACTGAACCTGGGACTCAGAGCAGCAGCAGGTTCACTTCATCCAGGGGTCCCCTGGAGTCATACTCCTCCAGTGACTGGATAAGAACACCCTCATTACACAGGAATACTACCATCAACAAGTGGGATCAAGTCCAACTAAAAAGCTTTTTCATATTAAAAAAAAAAAAAAAAAAAAAAAAAAAAAAAAAAAAAAAAAAACAAAAAAAAAAAAAAAAAAAAAAAAAAAAAAAAAAAAAAAAAAAAAAAAAAAAAAAAAAAAAAAAAAAAAAAAAAAAAAAAAAAAAAAAAAAAAAAAAAAAAAAAAAAAAAAAAAAAAAAAAAAACAGGTGAAGAGACAACCCACAGAATGGGAAAAAAAAAAAAGATTAACAGTATCCCTTCAGACAAAGGGCTTAAAATCTGGAATATATAAGGAGCTTTTTAAAAAAAATCAGATTCCCCAAATTTAAAGACCCAATACAAAAATGAGCATCAGAAATACATAGACACTTCTCAGATGAAAATACACAAATGGAAAATAAATATATAAAAATGTGTTCAACATCGCTGGTCATTTGAAAAATGTAAATTGAAACAATACTAAGATTCCATCTCATTCCAGAAAGAATGCCCGTTATCAGGAAATCAGCCATAACAGATGCTGGAGAGCCTGTGAAGAGAAGAAAGTCTCCTTTATGATTGGTGGGAGTATAAACTTCTATAACCACTACAGAAATCAGTATGGAGATTTCTCAGAAAACTAAAACTAGAGATTCTATTTGGCCCACTATGTCAGGTATCTTCCTCTTGTTGCTAGGACAAAATACTTAACACCCAGAATTAAACAAGGAAAGATTTATTTAGCCCAGTTTGTGGAGGCTTCAGTCCATACTTGGCTGGCTCTAAGGCAGAGTGGTACATGGCAGAGGGCCGCAGTTTATGGCAGTAGACAATAGCAAAGAGCAAAGGGAGGAGCAGCAACTGCAGCTCCTAGCCAGCCTCTCTCCCCTCCTTACATTATAAGGAGGCTACCCTGGGTTGGTAGTGTAGAACTCACACAATGTCCGTGCTCTACTCTTGCACAGGATGAGAATTTTTTTTTAAATGAGCAAAATGGATTTATTAAGAGAAAGCTCCAGTCCGAGAGAGGGACAGGAGGGGAGTCCCAAGTGGGTGTCCCCAGGATGAGAATGTTTACAAGGTAAGAACCCTGGCTCCCTACTGAGTTACTTAACTAGACTTTTAAACTTCTCAGGTTGATGCAGTGTATCAGCCAGCACACCCACCTTCTATGTGTCTTCCCCAAAAAGTTTAAAGCATGATACCACAGTGATAAATGTATACCCAAGTTTATAGCAGCACTATAGCTAAACCTTCTTCACACTCCTAACAACAGTGTTTGTATGTGTGAGAACTCAGGAATGAGTCAGACAGCTCTGTGCATTGGTTAGTTCATTGATAGGTTTATAGGATCAGAGGCAGGAAATCCAAAAGGGCTGTCTCTGCTCTGTACAAGGGAGAACATAGAGGATCGAGTAGTGCTCAGTCCAGGGAGTTGGAAGCCCCAGAGTAAGTGGGATCAGGCATGCAGCTCCAGCCCAAGACTGAAGGCCTGGAAGCTCCCTGGAGAGTAGCAGGCGAGTCCAAGTTGAAATACTGAAGTAGCTGGAGCCTGGTGTCCACAGAGAATAGACAGTAGCAAAAGAAGCAGCCGCCTCAGCAGAACAGAGCTTTGCAAGTGCAGGCTGACTTCCTCTTTCTACTCTGGTTGTAGTCTATTGGTTGGCGTCCTCTCCCTGAGCCTGTTGATGTGCAGGCTCATCTTCTCTGTAGACACCCCCAAACACACCTAGAAGTGTGCCTTAGTAATCCGCTGGGCATCTCTTAAACTGCCAAGTTGACAATCATCTTTATTGGTCACGGCCTAAGTTTCTCCATGTGCGCTGCTATTAGTCCTGTCTACCTCAGGAGGATAGTGAAAGGGTGAATGGTCCTGAGTAACTTTAAATCATAAAGATCTCTATAATAATCATACGATCATAAATTATAATTATGTGTACACTGTTGAAATATAAGTCGTTTTGCACTTAAGCGGTAAACAATCCTTTCTTTGGAGAAAGACTTAATAAAGATACCTCCCGGTTCCCTTTCGGGGTGCACACATCAACTTCGGCTTTTATCATCAGTCTACAAGAGTTTGCGCCACCACCGCTATTTGAGCGAAACGAGACGCCAGGTACGCAGTCTTGACTGAGAAACCCAAGGCCGGGCTCCACAGGCTCTCCGCAGTGTTTCCTCTGGAAGCCCCGCCCCGTTGCGTCAGGCCCCGCCCCCGGGCCGTCACCTCTCGCGGGATCTGAAGGGAGGGCGGCCGGGGTTAGGTGCGATCATGGCGGCGGAAGAGGCAGATGTGGATGTTGAAGGGGATGTGGCGGCGGTGGCTGCACAGCCAGGGTGAGGCCTAAAGACTGGGCGTCGCTATCCGGGGAGGGTCGCAGATGCGAAGCAAAGGCCCCGGAAAAGGAGTAGGGCCCGATAAGGGACCGGGGAGCAGAGGGCGCGCCGTGGGCCGGGTCTCGGTCGCCCCGGAAGCTTCTGCGCCGTGGGCTCGCGCTTTCCGGCGCGGGCTGGCTTTGGCACTGACGAGCACTCGCTCGTCGCGTCGAGTCACGCAGTGCTGTTGGGCTCGCCTTCTCTCCTCGCGTTGCCTTCACTCCAGCAGTTTGGAACCTACTTCATTTTTTTAGAATCTTCCCAGAACCGCCCTGAACCTTTAACTGGAGCATGGGAGCCAGCGCCTTCCCTTGCCCGCCGCGCAACCCTGGGCGCATTGCTTCACCCTCACCTACAGCGGTAGTTGAGAAAAACTTTTTGGAGAGGGAGTACCATTTAAGGGAAAGATACCGGGTTTCGGAGTTGGAGGTTTTGAGCTTTCTTCTGCAATTGCAGGCCGTACCGTTACTAGCAATGCAAGACAGATACAGACACTGAGTCATGTACTCAAGGGGTGACCGTCAAGTGAAAGAATGATGAAAGGCGTGTAACGTTTTGTAGATGCTCTATATATGGGTGCTTCATAATCCTCAGGGATGATATGAGGGGTCAGAATTTATTTAATCCTCATAACAGGCCAGTGCAATTGGAATTATAATCTCCTTTTATTCATTGCTTTAGTGGGAGAGACTTAAACTGGACCGGAATTAGAAGATCTGAGTTCTAAATGCAGCCAGCTATGCTATGTACAAATTTTCAATAACTTTGTTAGAACTCTTACTTTATTTTTGTATTTTAGGGAAGGATGTTCAGGGTCTCATTACTAGATCGGGCTCCTAGTGATCCGCCTGTTTACAGCCTCCCAAGAGCTAGGATTACAGGTGTGCTCCACCACGCCCAGTCTTAGAACTCTTTAACTAGGTTGAACCACATGAAGTTACCAATATTAGACCTTTTTTTAACCTATAAAGTGGCATTTTCATGTAGTCCAACCTAATATCAAGGACTCTTTAAGTGAGAAGAACCTCAGTGCTGCACAAGGGGCACTAAGTAAAATGGAAATTAAAAATAGTGACCTCTAAATATAGCACTCTAAAAATATCAGTGGTAAACATATAGTCGTTTTCCCTCAAATTTTTAAACGAAGCAATTGAAAGTTGTGCAGATTAAGTGTGAGAACCTTTAAAAATAATTGTCCATGTTTTATAGTATTTCAGTCTTGATCGAATGATTTTGTACACTTGAGCTAAGTGGGCAGGGAACTTAACCAAAACCAAAAAGAAATGAACTAGCCTTGGAAACTCCATCACCTGAGGACATGGATGTTATGCCTCATATATAGGTTAATTTGAACCTTTCTGATTTTTTTTTCCTTTTCTCCCTGTTTTCTTGAGCTTTAGTGATAGTGTATAAGCCAAACAAGATTAAAGATTATTGGTTCCAAGGAGTATCGTTAACCTTAGTTTAGTGACTGGTGCTCCAATGTACTAGAGCTCCAGTCTTGTGACAGAACCCAAGTACTGTATGTCATGAACAACTGATGGTAGTATATGAGGAACCCTTGGGGATTAACCCACCTGCGACCATTTGCTAAGTGCTAGTTATAGAACTTAAAGATAGCATTTTGATTTACTTTCTATTTTGACCTTTCTTTTTCTTGTCCTTGTTCGTGACATTCAAAGGGTTTTGTTACAAGACTTACTGCAGATGCTATACTTCCTGGTGATTCCCTATCTCAAGACTTAATTTGTGTTAGGTTGAGCCATATATAATTTTGCCAGTGTTCTAACATACTTGCCTACAAAAATGGCAGTTTCATAAGTTCAACCTAATACATGCTGGTATTTCCAAATCTGTCACTAATTCAAATCTTTATCCTGAGCTTCTGATTCATTTACTCAACTCTGAGTCTGTTAGCAATTAGAGGTCCCATATATAAAACTTTTCCCATGGAAACTGATGCTCTGCTGTCCCCAGTCAAACAAGTGGCACAGAAACCAAGTCTGAGCCAAATTAAATGTCTTTTTTAAGAAGATCCACCAGTTACCCAAGACATAGAGTTAGACTGCATTTTTTTTTTCCTTATCACCTTTCATTCCTTCTAACATACCATTTATTTGGGGCTTATCCATTCTATATAAATATTTTTTGATGTGTATTCACTCTTCCTGTTCACAGTGATTGTTCATTACAGGTTAAGTTACTGCCTCACAGTATTTTTTATACTCACTTGCTCTTTATTGCTTAGTGTTTCTTTGGCTTTTTTTTTTTTTAGGTCTTTGGTACAGTGCTTGGGCTCTTAGTGAGTCTCCTGTTTTCAGTCTTGTTAGCACTGGGATTACAGGTGTGTACCACCACGCTGGTTTCCTTGGCTGGTTTAATGCACCCTGAGGTGGGGCTGGTGTGGTATGTGGTGCTGGACATCAAACCGCAGTCCTTGTACTTGCCTAAGTACTTTGTCTGCTGAGCTGTCTTGTTAGCCCTCTCTGGGCGTGTTTATTCTTTTCTGAATGGTCAGGAATGATCTTTCTTACATTCAAATTGACCGTGTTGCTCCCTTCAATCCTAGTTAGTTTTGTTGCCCCCTAACTACTAGAGGTCTGTGCGACCCTTGTCTCAAGTACATTATTATTCAGTCATTCAGCAAGTTCTAACATAGGAGGTATAAAGGTCAACATCCTGGCCTCACAAAGCTAATGTTCTTGTTGAATGAGAATAAACTTTACATACATGTCAGATGAAGGTAAGTGGAGAAAAACAAAGGAAAGATGACTGACTTGTCAGTTTATCTCTGATAGTCCACCAGGAATGAGGTCTGAAATTGTGGTACTTAACGGGAGGACTGCCAGTGAAGTAGGGCACAGTGGAGTAGCCTCAAATTTGGGAGGGAATGTGATTTTAGACTTACACAAGTTAATTTGTGACACCTGTGAAAAGTCAGGCAGATGTCCATATGTGTACAGCAAGGTATGGATGCTGCTAATTCTTATTAAGGAATACTATGCAAAGATTGCTGCAGTAAACTTAAAGATAGTCTTATCTCCTGCCCTCAAGACACAAGTTTTCTGAGTAAACACTTCTGCAGTGTTGACCCTTGAGTTTGAAAACTGCTTATTATCAACAGTTGATAGAAATTACTGCTCTTAATTTATTGTAGAAAATAATAGTCCCAGTCTTTTTTGACTTGTGATTTGTGAGACAAAATACCAAATACTTTAGGTGCAATGAGGAAAGGTTTATTTTGGCTCACAGTTATTTTGGCTCACTACTTCATTCCATAGTTGATTGGCTGTAAAGCAGGCTGGTGTGGCAGATGGGGCATCGCAGAGGAGAAACATTTCATGGCAGGTGGAAGATAGCAAAGCAGGCAAGTAGCAAAGGAGCAGCATACAACAGAAGCAAAAGCAGTCGCAGCCTTGCCTCGTCCTTTTATCTTTTCAAGGCTACCGGCCTCTCAGGTTGTTCAGGGCAAGCTTTCCCATTATCCACACCCAGAACTCTGCTAAACCAATTAATGGACTATGGTGGTAATCACATACCTTTTACATACCTTAGGTCCAAACTCATCCAAAAAGGTGCATCTGTGAATATATATAACTTTAGAGGGACATCTAGATACAAGCTGTAATCGACCCGTAATCTATAACTATCATAGGACTAATTAAAAATTCAGATGTATAAATCTGTTGATAGGTTTTTGTACTGTTAGCAATACAAAGTTTTTATCACTAGATGAGTTCTGGGAAAAAAAAATCTAATTAGGAAATTAAGGTAAAATGTACAAAGCCAAAATATTAAATTTAATTGTCTGATATCTTGAATTTCTGAACATATAAGGTACATATTGTGGTTTATCAGTTCAATGAAAGAAGAGAGGGGGTTAATAAAAGTTTGATGCCTTGTGTACATAGAAATCCTCCAAATAACCTGTTACTTTTTTCAGATTATGTAAATTGTTAATAAAACTACATCTGGACTTGGTGGCACATACCTGTAATGCTAGCTCTTAAGCTAATGCTGGAGGATTGCTGCATGTTCAGGGCCAGTCTGGGTTGCATAGTGATTTTAAGAACAGCCTAAATTATGTGATGAGACCCTGTCTCAAACAAAACAAAAATAAAACTTGTGCTATTTTTGAGTTTGTTTCTTCCACCTTTGTTTTTTCTTTAAGATGTTGCTGAAGATAGTGGTTTTTTATGGTTTAGATACAGCTAAAAGTTTTAGTTGAAGAGGAGTTTTTGTATTCATGTGTTGGTTCATGGCTACAGAACACTATAGTAGCTGTATTTAAATACATTTTTCTCATGGATCAAAGGTAGAGGAGCCATGCTGCATTGTTAAATGTGTTGTGGGAAGAAAGGGAAGCTTTTTACTTAGCACCTGCCACTGATCTATGTGTACTATAGCAACTGACTCATGTAATACCATTTTTATACACATTTTCTTTATTACAGAAGTGCAGCATCAGTTTTACAACAAGATCACTATCTTGATTCATCGTGGAGAAGTGCAAATGGCCTTGTTGTAAGTATATTATGAACTGTCCCCTGACTTCCGCTGACGCATTGCCCATTGCATCTCTTTCTTTTTTTATAACTGAGTACTAGTTCTCAAAAATCACAAAGGTAATAGAAGTAAAAGTATTTTCATACTTTAAAAATAGAAGAAACCTCTTTTTTTCTTTTGACTTTCAAAAATGGCTTGTTGAAAAGCAACTTTAGAGCCTACAACTAGGTATGAACTTATAAAAGTTGGTTGCTTCAAGTGAAAGAATAGAGATTATCACAGGGCTCATTTCTTTGTTTTACAGTTATTTACTGAACATTCACTGTGTGCCAGACCCTGGACCAGGTTTGGGGAATATATATGACAGATGTGGTCTTGCTTTGATTCCAAAGGGACATCTGATGATAAACAAGTAGACAAACAGCTGTAGATTATAAAGGAAATAAGTGTATGAGTGTATCAGGGAGGGAGCCTACCTGAGATCAAGTTGTCAGTTGAAAGAAGCTCTGGGACTATATTTAAGTTGAAAAGTAATGAGAGTAGATAGATGTAGAATAAAGAATTCTAGCTAATGCAGAAGGTGTAGTTGAGAGAGATCTATTTCAAACCTAGAATATTTTGGCACAAGCGTGACAGGGCTAGATTATGCTAGAGAGTTTAATTTTGTAAATGAACTGAGATATCAAGTCATTTTATATTGGTTCTATGAAGATGAGTCCATTTTTTTTTTTCATATAAAATTTGTTTTGAGTGAGCCGGGTGTGGTGGCGCACGCCTGTAATCCCAGCACTTGGGAGGCTGAGGCAGGAGGATCAGTGCAAGTTCGAGACCAGCCTGGGCTGCGAAAGTGAGCTCAAGGCCAGCCTGAGCTGCATAGCGAGACCCTGTCTCAAAAAGACATAAAAAAAAAAAAAAAAAAAAAAAATTTGTTTTGAGTGCTGTGGTGAAAATTAGAGGGAAGTAAAAAGGATATCCAAGGAACTAGTTAGAAAAGAAACATTTGCAGTCATCTAAGATATAACTTGGTCTTGGTCCTGGGTAGTGGAAGAAATAGAAGTGGATAGATGTGATTATATTTCGGAGTTAGAAATTGTTGGTGGGTTATATGTGGAGATGAAGGGAGAATGAGTCCATAGTGATTCCTTAGTTTTTAAATGAGTAACTTAGACTGCCTTTTACACAATTGGAATTGTAGGGGGAAAAGCAGGTTGAGATATGTGATGGTAAACTCTTGAAAATGTTAAGTCTGAGAAGCCAATTAGATACGCAGGTAGAAATATTGAGTGAGCAGTTGTATATACCAGTCTGAAGCCTGGAGAAGAGACATGAGTTGAACATTTTTACACTGAGAGTTGAAAATGAGAATGATCCACAGGAGATTGTGGCTGATAAAATAGTTGACAGTTTTGGAAATAGTTTGCCTAGCAAATGCATGATGTCTAATAATTCCACTTACATGATAACCACTATTATCCACCATAAGTGAGAGAGTAAGCTTTGGAATCTAACAATTGAATGCAAAATCTTCTCTTCCACTTGAACTGCAAGTACTGATGTAGATGCATTTGTGAAGTGTTACCACCGATCTCATGGTGTTACCATGATAATCAAAGATTTATCTGTGTGCTCAGTACATAGTAGCTGTGCTTATTTGTAATCATAGTATTATGTGCTTTTTAACAAAAAGTAATGATGTGTATATATATTTTTTTTAATAGCCTTGGACTCTAGATAACAGCATCAGTGATGAGAACAGAGCTGTCATTGAGAAAATGTTATTGGAGGAAGAGTATCCTTTAATATTTATGAGAAAAGTAAAAATTTCAGGGTGAAATCAGTAAGACACAAGTTAAAATATAACATTGTTTCTCTTGTGTGAGAAACCATTAGGATAAGTAAGGAGCAAAATGGAAAATGGATACTGAGAAAAAGGAAGATTGCGTTCAAATGGGAAAAGGGATTTTTGAAAAAGAATGAAAGAAAAAATGGAAACAAAGCTTTGGTAAATATAGTACGGAAGAAGGATTCAAGGGACAGATGGGAATGGGGAAAAAAAGATACGTATGGGTACAGATTCCTTACGATGAATGTGGCCATCATGTATAGCAAATATCAATGAAAATGTGTAAAAATACTTTAGGGTTAAAAATCTGTCCACACAAAAATTGCAGAAGAAGCCACTGTAATCATTAAATTGGTATTTTTTTTATCTATAGCTGGCTGCATCATGGCATATGACTTGCCTATAGAAAAAGCATTTTATTCCTTGGTTCTGTTTTACTGTTGAGTCCAAGATCTATGTCACTATGAGTGGGAATTATATGAATTAGTCAGAAACTTAAAGCTTGCGTTTTCAAAGTTACACAAGTTGAATTTCAGAGATCTTTATTCAAGGACATAAAAGTATATAGAAGTTCTTACTTTTTACCCTATACTTTATAGGTACATATGTTATATAGAAGGAACCTTAAATTAATAGCATAAAACAAATTCTTTTGTAGGTTATTTTCTTCCCACAAGCTTTAGATCCTTATTAACCTGGTCTAGCCTCTAGCCTCTTCATTTTTTTCTATCTCTGTTTTCTTGTATATGTAAAAATGAGAGGGTTGAACAAAACAGTTTCTGATTTACACAGCTCAGACAGCTAGTGATCCTTCTATTTTCAACCTCCAAAGCAATGGGGTTATAGGCGTACACCACTATGCCTGGGGCAAGGCCAGCAGGGCTTGCAGGACCTGGTATTGAACTGTGGTCCCTGTGCTTGCCCAAGGAAGTGCTTAGTTCAGTGAACTATCTCACCAACCTGACTTCTTACTATTTAATAGTAGGAATTTATTTTTCTCTTCTTTTCCATTTATTGCTATGTTGTTATCAGTATCTCTGTGTTCCTTTAGTTACCAAAGGTTAGCCTCTTAGGGTTTCCAATTCACTATTTCTCCCACAAAATTGGAGTTATAGCCTAAATTACTGCTTTTGAGTGAGGTACATGTAATTTAAAATTTCCTAGTGGTCTTATTTAAAAGCAGAACGGATGGAATTCATTCTGTTAATGTCTCTGACATATATTTTAATGATATAATTTAAAAAACTTTACCCAGGCATGCCTCTAATCCCAGCACTTGGGAGCCTGAGACAGGAGGGTCACCCTGAGTTTGAGGGTAGCCTGGCTCCCCATAGTGAGTTTAAGACCAGCCTGAATTACGGAGAGAGACCCCATCAAAAACAATATTTAAATTTATATGGAAATATTTTTTAAAAAGGAAATATTGATGGTATATTAATTTTCATTACTTTGTTTTATATTAAGTCTTTGAAATCCAATGTATGTTTTATTTTTCCATTATACCTGAGTTCATAACTTTTCAAGTGCTCAGAAGTCATAGTGTGGTTAGTACTGGTGGTACTGAATGGACAGTGCAGTTCTAAATTAGGTTAATGAATATTTAAAACAGTAACTTTTTCCTTCCCAGATATAGAAGCAAATAATAAGAGTTATAGGTTATTAGAGGACGGGTGTAATGTGTAGTGTCTATTTTTGTCCTGTGTAGTACCTAGCATAAAGCTTGTTGTACACATAGACACACACACACACACACCACTATACAGTGAGCAAACTGTCTTCAGTTTATAGGAGACTGGTTTCAAGGATCTTGAAAGGAAACTCCTTGGTACATTTGACCTAAGTGTTCTTTATTTTTAATAGTGTAAAGATTATTCCAGGACTCTTCTCTATTACCTTTAGGAATATGGAAGTAAATATCCCAAATTAGTTTAGACAGCCAATCAAATTCATCTTTTATCATGTTCCCTGTGTATTTTTTTATTTATTTTATTTTATTTTTCCTTTTTGAGACAGGGTCTCACTGTGCAGTTCAGGCTGGCTTTGAGCTCACTTTTGTAGCCCAGGCTGGTCTCAAACTCGCAGTGATCCTCCTGCCTCAGCCTCCCAAGTGCTGGGATTACAGGCGTGAGCCACCACGCCCGGCTTCCCTGTGTATTTTAAGAGAGATTTAACATTAAAACTGGCTTAAACTATGAGTGGTACACGTATGACGTCCCACTGGTGGTACAGGTGGATCTAATCGCCTTCATTGGTCTTTTAACAAAACTTAAGGAAAAGTCTATAAGTGGACTGAATCTAATTCCTTAAATTTGAATAATTACTGCCCAAATATATTGTTCATACCACTTAAAAATTATAACAAGAAGCAATGAATTTCATTTAGTTAAAACTATATTTGTGGGCCTGGGGGGATAGCTCAGTGGCCTGCCTAGTAAGTACAAGGTCCTAAATGTAAAAAAATATATTTAGGGGTCGATACAATAACTCTAGTCTAAAGCTCCTGCTTAGGCAAGCTTAGGCAAACATGCAGGGAAGCAGGGACCTCAGTTCCATTCCTAGCACACCAGCTATGTCCCCAGGGGGCCTAAGCTGGCCACACACACATGCAAAAGCAAAAAATAAAAACTATATTTGTGAATAGTTTATCAGTAATTATCTAAATTTGAGCATAGAAATCTTATAAGTACCTCATTGCTAATTAATATAATGTGCATTTATAGCTGTTGCACTGCAAATTACGTGTATTACAATTTTTTATACCATTTTAATGTTTTACTTAAGGAACTATGGCATCTGGTCTGCTAAATCAACCCTTTTCTTTGCATTATTGTTTGTAATCAAAGACTCCCAGTGAAGCAATGCAAGCCATCCAATGGGACAGCGTGTACCAATATGTCCAGTAGGACCCCAGCATGTACCACTGGTGGTTCAAACCAGCAGGAATGATCAGATTCATATGATAGCCACCTGGTGGCAAGACTTGAATTACCAATTGTCAGTGTGTTAAATACTAAGGATATATCTTTTTTTAGTCACTTCTAATAGGAAGAGAAGAGAAGCTGCATTTATGTAGCACACATGTTATGCAGATATGATGTTGTAAGAGTTTATATGCATTAATCCATATAATCTGAGATAGAAATATTTTTACCATCATATTTGCAAACCTAAGAAAGGCTTTGAAAGGAATTGGTTTCATTTGATTTCACAAGTATGGCTTTCTTGAATCTTTAATGCTTATTTTATAACACAAAAGGATTATATGACTTTAATTATTTTAAAAGTTTCCTTAAGAATTGCACAGGTATTATTTATCTAAGAAATCTCTTCCAGGAAAATGCAGGCTTGATCAAAAGGATGATAAAAAATACCTAAACAGGTAACACCAATTTACACTGTTAAATATCTGAACTGCACTTTGTAAACTTCTTCACAAACTTCCTCATTTTTTCATATGATATAGTCTGCAGAATACAAAAATCCTCTGTGTGCTTGTTTTATGGTTTTAAAGCACTTTTGATTGGTTAACATTTGAGAATTTTTTAAGGTTCTACTTATACTGAAGAAAAAGCCGTCGATTCAAAAATAAAAAGTTTAAAAATAGCTCAGTGGATTAAAGCATTGCAAGCAGTTGCTGGCTGGGCCTGCTTTGCCAGCCCCATCCCCCAGGGCACGATGAAACATAAGGGCTACACTTTTAATGGCAGCTCTTGGGAGGCTGTAAACAGGCGGGTCACTATGAGTCCCATCTGGTAATGAGATCCTGAACACCCTATAGACCCTTCCCTAAAAAATAAAAAATAAAAACAGAGGTCTTTGCATAGAAAATTGTGATAATTTTACAAGGTCAGTTATTTGCCAGAATTTCAGTCCGACCTTGTTGAAATGGTCTCCTATAGATCTTTTTTTTTTTAAGATTTTTTAATTTCTCTTAAACCTCATTTATTTGTTGTGTTATGGCTGGCTCAGCCCACCCTGGGGTGGGGGTGCGCAGCATGTGCCAGGGATCAAAGAGCGTTTGTAGCGCTTGCCTTAAGTTTCCTCTGCAGGTGCTTTAGACCACTGAGCCATCTCGCTGGCCCCCAAGAACATATTTATTGAGAGAAAGAAAGCTGTCCAAGAGAGGGACAGGAGGAGGGTCCGGAGTGGGTGTCCCCTCTCCTGTAGATCTTAAGAAGGAAGTTTTTAAAGAAGATATCTAATGTATAAATTGACTTAACTTTTATTACTTTGGGTAATTTTAAATTATTTTGAACAAAAATGAATTTAATTTGACTTTCAAGAATTTCTAGACAGGGCTGGGGAGATAGCTGAGTAGAATAAGTGCAAGTGTAGGATCCTGAGTTCAATCCCCAGTACCACCAAAAAAAAAAAAAAAAAAAAAAAAAAAAGTTGAGCCGCTTCAAGGGGCTGGGAGATAGCTCCGTGGCACAAGTGCCTGCCTGGCAAGTGCAAAGTCATGAGTTTGAACTCTGGTCCCACAAAAAAAAAAAGAATTTCCTAGACAAATCAATTACAAATGCTCCTCATTTAATAACCTACCTGTTTAACAACTGTGTAGATTTAAGATTGAGGCATGCTTGTTTGAACTTAAAATCTGCCAGTCAGGCTTATGGCTCATCTTTTAGCATTGATCTATGCACCTTGTTTAGAATGCCTCAGTGTGTTCTTTTTGTATACTATACTGTAGTTTCTGTTGATTATGCTATATAACACTTTAGTTTTATGTTTTGTTACACATTGCTGCATGTAAGAGTTGTGCAAACGAAAGCAAAGTCATCTAGTTGGAGTTTCCTTTGACTATTTCTTTATTTTGATATTGCAGTTACATTCTATAGGCAGTTCTCATTTAGTGACCAATTTAACAGCCAATTTCTAGGTATTGAACTTGGTTGCTAAATAAGGGGAGTTTATCTTTGTCCGTGATTGCAAAAACACTAACACTGTTTTGTGTTTTTAGCTGCACGTTGAAGGACAGATTTACGCATTCCAATTGCCCAAGAGCTTGCTTCAGCAGTGAACAGCCTTTTGCTTTGTATTTCAACAGTGATAAAGTGAAGTTAATGGAAAGATTAATGACTCAAATAAATGATTGAATTTCATTGGTTTGTTAAATTTGTTAAGATACTGCATTTTAAAAGCAGTAACTCTCATACCATAGTTTTGGTACTTTTCTGGCTTAATATTTACATGGCCTTACAGGACAGCCAGAGATATATCTGGAATTATTTGAAACTCTTATATGCCTTTGAGGAATTAGGATTTTGTACACACTTGCTACTTTGTGTTGAGTCTAAGTGGGGTTACATATTTGCCTATTACACTGGTTTCCTTTGATGTCTTTAGTGTTATTCACATTCAAACCCAAAGACTACCTGTTTTAGGGCTCTGTCAAGGTATCTTGAATTGGAATACCTAATGGTAAATCTTCCTCACCTCCTGAGAGAGGCTGCAGCTTTTTTTTTTTTTTTTAACTCTTTGAATCAAAAGTATTAAATTTAGCCAATGGCTGTTAGTAATCTTAGGTACATAAATATGGAATGTTCCATTTCAGAAATTTTTTTTGCAATTCCTCTTTTTCCCCTCAGGGTACAATCTCCTACAAAACCAGCCAGTTACTCAGTAAAGTGGACAATAGAAGAAAAACAGCTGTTTGAACAAGGGCTGGTAAATACAGCAATTTTTAATTTATAGTAAAATGATTCTAGAAGCTAATACTGATAAAGTTGTAAGGTTAACTTGTAGCAACTGGAAGTTTTAATTACAAAAGTTTTTCTGTAGAGTAATATAGTGTGATAAAAGACAATTTCTTTTAACTTAGATCTAAGGTACTAAAACACTAAAATAGATTTGGATTGATAATTTGATATTTAGCACACTTTTTGGTATTCATTAAATCCAAGAAATTGAGTTATATCTGTGTGACTTCAAATTCCTAGGTGAAAGGCAAAAATACTTGTTGTCATTCTCAAAACAAAGCCCAAAAAACCCAAAAGAACTTGTGTTTGAAACTAGATGATGAAGCCGGGCGTGGTGGTGCACGCCTGTAATCCCAGCACTTGGGAGGCTGAGGTGGGAGGATTGGTGAGAGTTTGAGACCAGCCTGGGCTACAAAACTGAGCTCAAGGCCAGCCTGAACTGTACAGCGAGACCCTATCTCAAAAAGACAAAAAAAAAACAAAACAAACAAAAAAAAAAACTAGATGATCAGCTGAGTTTTGTTTTTTTTTTAACTATTTGGGATTATATACACAGTCCAGACTTGACAGTGCATATATTTGAAGACCAGAAACATTTCTGTTGTATGAATATTCCATGGAAATCTGTTCACATGTGTATAAGTTAAATAATGGAAAAGTGTATACACTGGTTTCTAATTCTGAAAGTATTCAATATGGAGATTTTTTTAACACAGTATTTAGGAATATTTTTAAGCTTTCAAGATTGACTATACATTTTGTTGGTTTTTTTAACATTGTCTTTTAAAGTATTTGTTACTCAGTATTGTAATTAACTTGGAAATTGGCTGTATTTGTACATTTTTATTTAGGCTGTAAATCTAAATATTTAACATGTCTACAGCTGATGAGAAAAGAAGTTTATATTTTTCTAGTTACATCATATTATCTACATATCCTATGATGTTAATGTAAATATATGAATTTGAAGTTTTTATATTAACATTTTTCTGTACTAGTGATGTTGGTGTTTCCATCTGTTATGCAATGTTAATTAACTAGTCATTTTTTAAATACTGCTGGCAACTTTTGATGTTTTACCTTTGCCAGATACCAGATATGTATATACAAACATACAAGTGGCTTGTTAAGGTTCATTGTTTGATTGCTATTATTGACATTGGCAATAGTAATGGGTCCTGCGTTTACATATTCAAAGTTGAAAAACTATCTGAAATGATAGGGTGTTGTTGCATTTCTCTCTTCTGAGGTAATCAATGTCTGAAATCCTTCCAGAATTCTTTTGTGTTTACATAAGCAGGTATGTATTTGTTAAGAGATGCGTAGAAATCTATTTTAATAGCTTTTTAAAATTAGAATGCTTTTCTACACACAAAAAATGGGAATTACTGATTGTGTCACCACTATTTTAACCTATTGATGCAGTTTGCTTACAGATTAAATTCTTTGGGGCTGAGAGAAACAGTGTGATTTTGAATGGTGAAGGAAGATCTTTCCTTTTGTTTCACATAGGTCTGTCCTTTTTCATGTTGAAATTGGCGAATGTTTTCTTACCCTTCTTTTAGTGTCCTTCCTCCAGGTTTCTTAGTGTACAAGCAAGTTCCCACTTTCCCAAATGATTACATTCTGTCTTCATAAATGTTTCATACTGCCAAATAATTTTCTATAAATAGACCTGATTCTTCACTAAGTTAATGTTAGTTACTTGTTAGTCTTAAAAATAATTGATACTAATAGTTTTCTCAGAAATACTGAATTTTAAGAAATTGCTCTGAGTCAGGTTCCTGTCAACCCAGTCCAGCCTCTGAGAGACTAAGGTACGAAAAGTGTAGATTGATCACAGACTGGGCAACTTAGTGATGCAGATCTGGGTCAAAAGCTTGAGAAAGGGCTGGGAAAGTAAGTCAGTATGTGAAAGGTTGTGCGAGGAGGGGTACATTTGATTAATACCTGTATAGAATAGCAGTATCCGATGTGGGATGTTTACTAGACATTGTAAAATATGGAATCTGTAATCTCTTTTAGGCATATATTTCTTTAAAAATAAATTCTAAATATGAAATACAATGTACAACAGGAATTCATACAGTTAGATACCAGAAATGATGGATCTTAGATTTAGGTAGCTGTAAGTTGAAATGAGTTTTTAGTATTGTTTTTAATGTGTTATTTGATTTTAAAACATTAAAGTAGACTAATCAAGTAATTTGTTTACTTCAATATCAGACTAAATTTGGTCGAAGGTGGACCAAAATTGCAAAGCTAATTGGAAGTCGCACTGTTTTTCAAGTGAAGAATTATGCCAGACAATACTTAAAAAATAAGGTAAGCAGGATACAAACACCTTAGGAGATAATGATTATGTTTGGAATTCTAAAAATTGAGCAAAAAAATAAAAAAATAAAAGGAAATACAAATTGAGCAAGCAACAGTACTTGTTTAATGTAGGCATTCCAAAAAATTTGTGTTTATTTATTTAATTATTTTTGTATTTTAGGGAAGGGTCTACAAGGTGTTCAGGGCTTCACTACTAGATTGGACTCATACAGCTTCCTAAGAGCTGGTTTACAGGCATGTCCCACCACCCCCAGTTTCAGTTGCCATCTCAGCACACCCTGGGGGCAGGGCCAGCATGGCATGCCCGGGAATCAAATCCCCAGCGCCTGTGCCTGCTTCATCTGCTGAGCTATGTGGCCAGCTAAAACTTATGTTTTTATAGTGAGAAAGTATTTTCCATTGTAAAACACTATGCAGATGTTCATTTTTTAATACATTGTGGCTAGCTTCAGTGTCTTAACTATTGCTATTAAATAGATACTGTATTATTTCATTTCTTACCATTAAGTAGAAGAAAAATACTTACCCAGAAATATGCTATGGAGAAAATCATATTCCTAAGAGAAAATTCTAGAGGTCTTATTGTTTTTCTCTGGAAAACATCTTTTCTTTTGAAAATGCTTATGTTAAAGAAACTTTGAAAAAATCATTGGTACTTAGAGGACATAACTGCTGATGTGATTCTGAAATATATTTAATAGCAGTGGAGGTTTTACAGTTGTTATGGATTGTCTGAAAAGTTTACTTTTATTCAGAAGATGTAGATAGGGTCTAATTCATTAGCCTTTCAAGTAATTTGTGCTCTATTCAGCTGTGAAGTTTTAATATTTAGGCCTTGTAGTTCTGTTTGGACTCTGAACATAACTATATAAAATTTGTAAATATCTTTGCTGAAATTTAGTATTTTGTTTTTATATAAATAATATGCTCTAGTAGCTGGGCGTGGTGGTGCACGCCTATAATCCTAGCATTTGGGAGGCTGAGGCAGGAGGATCGTGGGAGTTCGAGACCACCCTGGGCTACAGAAGTGAGCTCAAGGCCAGCCTGAACTGCATAGCGAGACCCTGTCTCAAAAAAAAAAAAAAGAAAAAGAAAAAGAAAAAAATGTGCTCTATCTTGTATTCAAGATTTATCTTAATGTTAGCCTGGAATAAGTGAAACAATAGAATGGATTCACATTGCATCAGTCATCTGTTCCCTCTCACCATCAGACTCACAAGTTCACCAAGGTTAAGGTATTAAGAAATTTGGTAGGCCGGGTGTGGTGGCACATGCCTATAATCCCAGCACTTGGGAGGCTGAGGCAGGAGGAACAGTGGGAGTTCAAGAGCAGCCTGGACTACAAAAGTGAGCTCAAGGCCAGCCTGAACTGCATAACGAGACCTGTCTTAAAAAGATAAAAAAAAAAAAGAAAAAAGAAAAAAGAAAAAAAAAGGAAAAATAAAAATAAAAATAAATAAAAAAGAAGAAGAAAGAAACTTAGTTATTCTCATCACCATGCCTCTCTAGTTAGAACATGTAGCATGTGTGGGAGTCAGTTATACTCAAAAGGCTTGGGTAGAAATGTATATTTTAATGTTAGGACAGACATTAGTATTATATTAAATCTAATACAAAATCAGATCTGAATTTCTAAAATTAAAAGCAAAGATGGGGTATATAGCCCAGTGGTAGAGTGCTTGTCTATACATGAGCCTCTGAGCTTGATCCTCATACCACCAAAAACAAAACAAAACAAAACAAACAAACAAACAAAAACCGAGAGACTATAGGGCAGATGTTAGAGCTATTTCAAGCTTTATATCCAAATTCCATTCCCATTGTTCTCTACATGGTGAGCTAGAAAACTTCAGATACGTGATCCTGAGACTTGATTATGACAGATCTGTAATCACTTGCTGAGAGCTATTCTATCCCTTGGGATATCAATCATTAGAGATTTTTAAAAACTTTGTGGGTCCTTTTATTTCAGGTCATATATACTCACTGACTCTCATTATCTTACTACATTACCAGATACACATAGAATAGCAGATACAGAAAACAATTTCATGGCTGCAAATATAAATTGTGCAGTATTGAGGCTGCATTAAAGGAACCTGCCAAAAAGATTTTGCTTTTAAATGAAAGATAATTTTGGTTTACTGAGTAAATATATGAGATAGTCATTCAAATAAAAGAATTATTTCACCATTGTAAGAAATGAAGTTATTAGATGTGAAAAATAAGCTTTTGTAAATACATGAGTATTGTACAGAACACTTTAATATGAAAGTTGTTAGTTTTCTATGACTGATCTGAGTCAGACCCTTATTTTAAAAATAATGTTTTAAAAGCAATAAATCTATATAAATTGTGTATATTTGATTAATGAAACATGGGAAGATGAATGAGGCACATGTTTATGAAAATATAAAATGGTGATCTTTTACATTTTAGTGCATTTCTAAACCTATTTTTAAAAAGCAAATGCAGTTTCAATGTACTGTTAATGTTAACATGTACTTGGGAATTTTGTTCTTATTTTTTAATAAGGTAAAATGGGGTCCGGAGAAAGAAACTCACGGTGAGAAGAGCAGCAATGAAAATCAGGTTGAAAATGAAGATAAAGGGGCTGTAATCCAGACACTGTCTTGTCTAAGGGGATGTATTGATCCTAACTTGAATGCTGTAAGGATTGAAAAATTGTCTGATGATGAAGAAGTAGACATCACTGATGAGGTAGATGAATTGATGTCTCAAACACCACAGAAGAATTCTACCAGTGGTCTCTCATTGGAGAGTGAAACACTTGAAACCAGTCACAGAGAAGGTGTACCCCAAGAATGTCCCTTTTCCGAGTCTTCCAGGGAGTACCTTCATAGTATAAAACAAGATAAAATGGAAACACATTCAGGCCCAGAAAATACATTGTGGGCTGAAAAACAGAGCACGCATGGCAAAAACTCAGTTGAGTTACCTGGTCAGAATTATAATATGCTACATGATGGAAACAGAGTAATAATAGATGACTCCAGGCCACTGCCTTCTTCAGAGCTGTGTGAAAATCAGAAAGATACAAGTAGTACTGAAGTGGTTTTTCATTCTTGCCAAATGGAGGAAAGTCATGAAGAAGAGCTTAAGCCACCAGAACAGGAAGTAGAAATAGATAGAAATGTCATTCAAGAAGAAGAAAAACAAGCAATGCCTGAGTTTTTTGAGGGTCGTCAAACTAAGACACCAGAGCGCTATTTGAAAATTAGAAATTACATTTTGGATCAGTGGTAAGAATTATATTTTAGATGGTGCTTTAAAAACTGGATGCCCTGAAGTATTTTAATCCCGGCTGTTTGGGTTTTAGGGTTTTTGCTGTAGTGATCCCAAGAATGTTCATGTATCACCATTTCATATTTAAATTTTATCTTTTTCAGCTGGCCCCTGGGGGTCGGGCTGGCACAGCATGTGGGGCTGGAGATTGATCCACAGTCCCTGCAGTTACCTAAGCTTGCCTAAGCAGATGCTTTAGACAACTGAGCCATCTTTCTGGCCCTTAAATTTTATCATAGTGACACTGTTAAAAACTGATAAGCATTGTCCTTTATTGCTAACAAAACCTGTCTGTTTGGATCATTTGGGCCTGGAACAAAGGCAATAAATAATTGCTTTAAAAAGCAATTTCTTGGGCCAGGGAGATAGCTCAGTGGACTAAGTGCCTGGGTAGGCAAGGGCAGAGACTGGGGTTCCGTGGCACTACAGGCCATGCTGACCCTGTCCCTGGGCATGCTGAGCCAGCTACTGTGACTGAGAATGGTGGCATACATCTATAATCCCATTGCTGGTGAGGCTGAAAACAGGAAGATCCCTACGAGTCCAAGCTGTGTAATGAGATCCTATACCAAATACATTAAAAAGAAACAAATCCGGTTTCTTAACAGGGCGTGGTAGCAGCACAGCTATAATTTCAGCACTTAGGAGGATGAGGTAGGAGGATCGCTATGAGTTCTAGGTCAGCCTGGGTGACAAGTTGAGTTTAAGCTCAGCCTGAACTACATAATGGAACCCTGTCTCAAAAAGACATCCCCCAAAAAATAATTTCTTAGCAATAGTATTAGAATGATAAATGAAGATTCAATTGATAAATGAAGAATATAACAAATGTTAAATTTTAGAAACACTTAAGGGGCCGGAGAGATAGCTCAATAGATTAAGTGCTTGCCTGGCAAGCACAAGGTCTTGAGTTTAATCCCTGGTACTGCCAAAAAAAGAAAAGAAAAAAAATTTAGTCCAGTAAAAGACACTTTACCATTAATCTTTCTCAAAATACTCTTCCCTCCCTTTGAGCACACTTCCTGAAATAGTCTGGAAGTGTTTTATGAGGTATAGTAGAGCATACTGTAAGTGCTCTCCAGCAGAGAAAACATGAGCACATGTCCTTCTGTCTTACTCCTTGGACTGGCACTGTGTGACATGCTCTTCCCAAAACCAAAAAGGCCATTGGAGGTACAGGTTTTATGTCAGCTCAGGATACAAAGGCAGCTCTGCCAGTGTGCCTGCAGTCTTCAGGATTGTAGAACTGCTTCAAAAAATGGCAAGAGTGATGGAATAAATGTGTTCCGACTAGGTGGAGTGGTTTGAGAGGGGTCTGTGTGGCAGTGTGTTTCTTATTTAAACACCCATCATGTATTTTGTAATCTTGTCAAAAACTACTGTAGTAGGAAAGAGTTTCCAGGTTGATCATGTACCTTTAGTTCAAAGAAAAATATTTGACATAAAATGAATGGTATCATTAAATGCAGTTAGATTATGGAAACCATTTTCCTAAATATCTGAATGCTTTGAACTCCTGGAATAATGCGCTAATAGTTCCTTTATCAGGGTATAGTAATTGTCTTAAATTATCAATATATTTTCTTTGAATTTCTTAGTGGGGGAGAAGGAACAAACCAGAGTACTTTGCACTTTGTTAGCCTAAGTACTTTGAAACTAATTTGTTTTTTTGTAGCTTATTAAACTACTAAATATTCTAAATTGCTGTTACTATTTCAGAAACTGACTTGTGTAGGGCCATGTTTATAGAGAGTGTCTCAGTTCCTTGGATTAGCGTTTTGCTTTGTTTCTTCTATTCTGTTGTGTCAGAGGTCTTGCTGTCTCATTTCCATATGGTAGGAATGTTTAGTAAAACAGCTTGCTAACTCAGTGACCCTCAGGCCACATAGGCAACATAAACTTACTTGACTTTTAAAGAAAGCCATATTTTAAAAAGGAATTGATCATGTTCTTTACTAAAGGCCATGTTGCATTGGTTGAAGTGTTAACTCCAACTTCTGACTAAAGATGGTGTGTGTCATACTTACAGGGAACAACTCCTGACATTTACATAGTGTTTCATAATTTATGGAAAGCTCTACTATATCATCGCATTTTAATTCTTCACAACAATTGTAGAATTAGGTGGGAGATACTAATTTCTTTTTAGCAGAGTTTGGTTCTGAGATTGGGAGAGATTTGGGTACCTGTCTTAAGTTACACTGCTACCCACTGTCCTGTGAAAGCTGGCAGTTCAAGTCTTGATTCTCTAGATTATTCTTTTCTTATTCTACTTTGCTTAATTGAACTGTTTAGAAATAAGAGTGTGAATA
This sequence comes from Myocastor coypus, assembly GCA_004027025.1. Classification (NCBI taxonomy): domain Eukaryota; kingdom Metazoa; phylum Chordata; class Mammalia; order Rodentia; family Myocastoridae; genus Myocastor; species Myocastor coypus. The sequence continues at coordinate 43,464 of PVJA010007528.1, read as the reverse complement.
ACCAAAATTAAAGGGCTTCAAAATCAAAACTGTGGAGCCGGGCGTGGTGGCTCAGGCCTGTAATCCCAGCACTTGGGAGGCTGAGACAGGAGGATCGATGTGAGTTTGAGACCAGCCTGGGCTGCCAAAGTGAGCTCAAGGCCAACCTGAACTGCACATCGAGACCCCGTCTCAAAAAGACAAAAATAAATAAATAAATAAATAAATAAATAAATAAATAAAAATAAAACTGCCCAGAAAAATGTCTATATGAATGATCAGTGAGCATGTCAGTGTCAGTGTCATAGATCTTGTTACTTTGAATTTTGGATTCTGAGTGAGACCGAATAATTTGTACAGGTAATACTACCCTTTTTACTTTTTATTTTTATCAGAATTGCTATAGTACAATGTGGTATATTATTCATTGATTTATTAATGGCCTCCCCCATTGGAATATAAAGTTTTTGAAGTCTCTAAGGTCAAGAACTTTGAACTGTTTATCTCTGTATCCCTAAAGCATGGAAAATAGTTGGTGTGTTGAACACAAAATAATCATAAAATAGTATCTGAATAAGAAATATCTGTGATTATAGCTAAATGCCTAGTTTGCAGTATCTGTACTTGAAGCCTACTCTGTTACTTTCTTAAATAGGTGCTGTATCCATACTACCTTACTGCTTCTTCAATTCAAAAATGGGATTAAGTTCTCTGTTACTATTAAAATGTGCTGTCAAGCATGGTACATTACATACATTTATTAAATCAGTGCTTTATTTGAATTTATTTCATATTTTGGGTAAGTTTCTTGATTCCTTTGGAATCTTCCGTAGTTAGTATATATTTCTATTTTCCACTGAAAGTATGTAATATTTATTGGCACCATGATTAAAAATAACAAAGCTTTTATATGTTTATAAAGTAGCTAAAAATTAAAAGACATTGCCTGGCAAACCTAGAATAAATAAACCTAAAAAATATAATGCAGCAACTAGCTTAGTGATATGGACTTCTGGACTTGATTATAAGTCTGTATATAACTAAGCATTTTTGTTGTTGTTTACACACTGGGGATTGAACCCAGGATCTTTGCACTGAGCTACATCCCCATCCCTTTTTAAAATTTTGTGTTTTGTGGCAAGGTGTCTTGAAGTCACTAAGCTACCTAGATTTCAGTTGAAATTTTAGATTCTTCTGCCTCCACTTCCCAGACTGGGACTATTTTCAAAGTCCTAGGAAAACTGGAATTTAATGAGAATAATAATATGAAAAGAGTGTGTGCAGATACTCATAAGTTACTGTGTCTTTCAAAGGTATTTTATTTTTGAAAGTATCATCCATTATGTTTACTGCATTTACATATTACAAGTACATAAAATATCAAGGTACTTCATGTGTTAGAAGTTTTCTCAGAAGTCTTATTTCCATTCTGCTATTCATCCAAAGTAATTGTACTTCTGTCTCTTAATTAGGGAAACACACAAACCAAAATACTTGAATAAGACCTCAGTACGCCCTGGCCTAAAGAACTGTGGTGATGTCAACTGCATTGGACGGATTCATACATACCTGGAGTTGATAGGAGCCATCAATTTTGGATGTGGTAAAAACAAAATTACATTTTCTACCTAGGATATTTTTATTCTTATAAAATTTTCCTACATTTAGAATTCAAAGAGATTTATAGAGATACACTAATAGTACAGAAAATGTGTTAAGATTTTGCTACAGGGCCAGCAAGATAGCCCAGCAGACTAAGTGCCTATTTAGGCAAGTGCGGGGACTGGGTTTAGGTTTCGATCTCCAGTACCACATGCTGCCCCTATCCCTGCCCGTGGAGCATGCTGAGCCAGCAACCAAGTCTGGCCGTGGTGGCACAGATCTGAAATCCCAGCCTTGGGAGGCTGAAAACAGGAGGATCACTATGAGTCCAAGCTGTGTAGTGAGAACCTGTACCAAATACATTGGAAAGAAAAAGAAAGAGAAAGATTTTGCTGCAAAAAGATTTGAAACAGATCTGAACAGATGAAACTTCCCCTTTGACCTGCAGTGAAAGTAGAATTATCTACTTTTCATGGGAAAATAAATGATTATAATACACATAATTTAGGAATATGTTTCTCTGATAAAATGATTTTGTTGAAAGTCTAGTATCGGGCTGGTAAGATAGCTCAGTGGTCTAAGGCACCTGCTTAGGCATACTTAGGTAACCACAGGGACTTCATTTCAATCCCCAGCACCACATGCTGTGCCAGCCCCAGCCAGCCTCAGGGCAGGCTGAGCTGGTCATAAAAAAAAAAAAAGAAAAAGAAAGTCTAGTATCATTCCCTTAATTTGCAGACACACATTGAGTCCTAAATTAGGTAGTAGGCCCATGTCTCAAACTAGAAAACAACTCAAAGCCAACATGGCACTTAAAAAGTTTCAGATATTGAGAATATTTTTGCACAAGTATTCTAAAATCCAGATAAATTCCAAGTCTGAACTACTTCAAATTCTAAGAATTTCAGATAAGGATTATTTAACCTCTTTTGTAGTTTTGTTGGAAATGCTGTGTAGCAGTGGTTGAATAAAGGAAATAATTTATGGCATCTATATGTAAAAATATAAAAACACCAAAATATTTTAATGTAAGTTTCTTCTAGTTTTTTTCAAAGTTAAATTTAATGAAGATGCCTGTTTCAGAGTACATTCTGCCTATATATTGGACTAAAAACTTTTTGGAAAAAGCTTTTGCGTAGTGATAGGTAGTTAGAATCTTAACACCCATGGTTTCAGAGCAGTGTGTTTTTTGAGCATATGTAGATGAAATGACTAACCAGAGCACATCCTGACAGATGATTGCATTTTATGTAGAGAGAATTTATAGTCTGCTTTGTCCTGCACGTTAATGGCTTCATTTGCCCAAAGCCATGTGTTGCGTATGTTGAGAATGGTTTTTCAGGAAAATGAAATAGCACTGTTCTTAGTCTTTTCAGCAACTAATAGAGAGTGAAATCACCTTTTCTGTATTAAACTGCCAAAGTTAGCAGAGTGTATTCAGTACTTGTTTAGTAAGAAATTAAACAAATTTCTTGCTTCCTAAATAATTCCATTTTATTATTCTTATAATAATAACATTAATTTGAGAGCTACTAAATAGCTCTCAGTCACATAAATGATTGTGGAATAAGCATCATAAGACCTCGGCTACAGTTAATTTAGACGTGTCTTCCTATTTAACCAATGACTTTCATATAGTAGTAGAGTGTTTTGGATCTCCTGGGTAGCTCAGCGGACTAAAGTGCCTGCTTAGGAGGGCTCAGGGACTGGGGTTTGATCCCTGGCATGCTATGCTGGCCCCCCCTCCAGGATGTGCTGAGACATCGATTGAGACAGCATTGGTGGCGCATACCTGTAATCCCAACACTTGGGAGACTGATGAGACCCTCTACTAAACACATTAAAAATATAACAAAAAAACAGTAATAGAGTGTTTTGTCTTCCTTAAATCCCAATAGAACAGGCTGTGTATAATAGACCACAACCAGTTGATAAAGTTCGAGTAAGAGACAGAAGAGATGCTGTAGAAGCATACCAGCTTGCTCAGCGCCTGCAGTCTATGGTAAGCAGCCATGCTCTTCCCTGTGGAGAAGGAATGCCTGCTTTGCCACTTAATGAATATGTCTTCTCTTATACTTCGTCTTAGCCATCACTTCTTTGCCTTCTCTTCAATTTCATATAGGCTTATGAGGGCAAACAAGCTATAAAACCATAAAAGTAGGGTAGCTAGAGGTGGTACCAGGTTGTACACTGCCCTTTAACAGTCTGGTCCACTTCAGAAGCCTCCATTTTGAAGTTTTCATACTATAAACAACTTTTGTAACTTTTCTGCGTATTAATTTGCTAAACTTTTTAAAAGCTAACATGTACTTATTTTGCTTTAAGTTTTCATTTCTTCTAATATGTGTCATTTAAAGCCATTTTCTTTGTGGTTAAATTATTTCTTAAGGACATGTTTGTCTTGAGTGTTTTAGCTCTTAAATGGTGACTAGAAATGAAAATTGAAGAAATACAAGTAAAATACAGAAAATCAGCAGCATAACTGCCCCCAGCAACCCACACCTGTGCACCTATGCCAGTGTTCTCACCCTGAACTGGCCAGGAAAATACATTGCTGAGGAGAGCGCTGACTGTCAGACCTGAATGAACGGATAAAGCTTAGCAAGTCACTGCGGTGATCACAATATTTGTGTAGATTCATACTTTTTAGCTAATTATGGATTTTGTTTTGAATATGAATGGGCTGTGATGTCTCCACCTGTTGCTTTTTATTGTCATTGCAGCGTACTAGAAGGCGGAGGGTCAGAGACCCATGGGGAAACTGGTGTGATGCAAAGGATTTAGAAGGACAGACGTTTGAGGTAACCGGCCTTTCATGCAGCTCCATAAAAACTTTTTGTTGGTATATATTTGTATGTCTTAATGCCCTGTATGTTACACTTGCTTTGTGCATTGTCATATGTATATCTTCATTCCCAAATTCAGTTGTGCCTAGAACTTGCCAGTGTACAGCACAGTGGAAGTCTAATAAGCATTTCACTGCTTTTAGCCTTTCACTCTTTTATTTTCTAGCTTTGCATTCTCATCTCTAGTTAAGAATATATGCCAGTGCCAAGAAGCACATCCAGTCATTTCATTAAACATTGAATGGTATTCTGATACAACAGTTAAAATACTATTCTTTTTTTTTTTTATTTTTTTGTCTTCTTGAGACAGGGTCTCGCTATGCAGTTGTGGCTGGCCTTGAGCTCACTTTTGTAGCCCAGGCTGGTCTCGAACTCACACCGATCCTCCTGCCTCAGCCTCCCGAGTGCTGGGATTACAGGCGTGAGCCACCACACCCGGCTAAAATACTATTCTAAATATTAGACATACTGAATTACAAGTATAGAAGCATTATGTCTACTAATAAAGTACAGGGTCCTAAAAAGAACATAGGCTGTGAATGTGATGGTATATTTGTATTCATGCATGCACATTCATGTCCTAAATGTGGTTTGCTGTAAGATGGAATGAAGGAATGGATATGTATTACCAAGAACAGCCACTTCAGAGAATCTCTTCTATAAATTTATGATGTATAGCTTGTCCTCTTGAAATGATTTTTGTAAGCAATAATTGAAGTATGTATGTCCTAGCATTAGATACTCGATAATACAGTAATTACTTCATAAATATTAGCTTCCTCCTCTCCTCCTGCTCCTGGTCCCCTATCTCATATATAAGTATTCCCTTAGGCATTTTGGGGGTGGAGAGTTGAGATGGAGTCTCATTATTAGTCTGGCCTTGACCTCACTATATACTCCAGGCTGGCCTCATACTCACAGTAGTCCTCTTGTCTCATCCTACCAAGTGCTGGAATTATAGACTCATGTTACCACATCTAGCTGTCCTAGGCATAATTGTAAGTAAAATATTGGCCTTCCCATAAGGGACTTACGCTTCTACTAAGAAAGACAAAGCCTGTTGTAAATTGGTCCAAGAATTATAAGATCCTCCCAAAAAGTTTGATAGGGGAAAATGCCACCGAAAATGTGGTGTTTGAGCCAGAGGATCAATAGGAAAATCATCTCTGAAAGTAGATGAAGCTGGATATGGTGGTACATGCCTATAATCCCAGTACTCTAGGAATCTGATGCAGGAACGTGATAAATGGAAGTCGATGTTGAGTGGGTTAACAGCTTTGAGAGAGACTCTCAAAATAAAAAATGAAAAAAGATCTGGGGGTGTAGTTCTCTGTGAAGGTCCTGGGTTTAATCTCCAACACTGAAAAGAAAAAATAGGTAAAAGCATTTTATGCTGAGAGAATGGCATGAGAGAAGCAAGACAGGAAACACTGGATATATTCTGAGAAAGCTGCTTAGTTCATTTCAGCTAGAATGTAAGATTAGTAGAAACAAAATGGAGTACAAACATTAATTCATTTAACTTCATAATACCAATACTTCAACATAACACCATAATGGCATTATTGTTCCTATTTTTAAAGATGAGGAAACTAAAGCATGAAAGTTTCAAAACTTACCTGTGATTATTCAACTAGGAAAAAGCAGAGCCAGGCCTTCTAGGTCCAGAGTGTGTGTGGTGCTGTGGGCTCTTCTACCCCACCCCGACCCCCACTCTCAGACTGAACCTCCAGGGCCTCACATATTAGGCAGGCATTTGGCCATTGAATTACTGAGCTGTACCATCAGCCCTCAGACTCAGGTAGTGTTCATATTACTGCACTGTCATGTGTCTCAGTTGTTAAGAGAAAATTCAGCACAGTAGGAGTTGGTAGCTAGCAACAGGAGCTAAAGGCTCAGGTGATTGGTGGTACTACTAATTGAAATGAGCATGCCAAGAGTAGAATATCTTCAGTTTGACATGACTGTATTTTGAAAAATTTTTTGTTGTTGTTTTAATAGCAATTTAGTCTGTCTTGTTCTTACCTGCCTTTAAATCTCATTTAAAAGGACTATTTGCCTCTTGGTAATCAATGGACTCATCAATTGCTGTTTTGTTTTAGCATCTTTCTACTGAGGAGTTGGCAAAGAGACGAGAAGAGGAAAATAACAAACCTGCCAAATCTTTAAAAGTGTCAAGATCAGCAAAAAGGTAGTGTCATGTTATATAAATATAATTTTTAAAAATTCATCATACATGATTAGAAGATGTATGGAAAAATACCCAATAATGGTATTACAGGGTTCACAGAAGTCATATGAGATAAAATATTTTTTAACAGAGTAAAAGTAATCAGTTAGATTTTAGAAATTTTTAGATTTACTAAAAATAAATCAGTTTGAAAACCTTAAGCTAAAGTTTTAGAGTTCAGATTCAGAGAGCATGGACACATTTCACAAGGGCTTTGTTTGTAACCAGTCGTCCAGACATTATGGACAGGTAACATTGTGAAATAACCTGGCTTTCTCTTCAAGCTGATTATTTGCAAGTTAATGACAATATGAGTGTGTGGGTGTGTGTGTAAATATATATACTAAAGTTTGTAATTTTTGAATTAAGAGTTAGCAAATGAGCAAAATACCTTGATTTTCTGGGTCTCAATTTCCACAGTGTCCTGTTGAAAGAATTTCAGTTCCCCAGTGTTTCTTTTGAAACAAAATAGTAATATCACTAGGTCATTTTTTACCAGTTGTTTGTCTTTAGGTGAGACTTAGGTCCTTATATATAACATAGTAGTTCAAATAGCTGACAGGATCAGCTACATTTTAAGCACTGCACATGTATTAGCTCATTTGATCTTTGTAACAACTCACTGTAGTAGTTATTATCACTTCCACTTTACAGATGAAAACTAAGAGGCTGAAAAGTTGTAGGAGCTAGTAACTTTTTTTTTTTTTTAAAGGAAAGACTTATTCAGCTCACAGTTACTGGAGGTTTCAGTCTATGCTCAGCTGGCTCCAAGGTAGAGCAGCACAGGGCAGAGAGCCTCAGTTAACAATGGCAGAATAGCAACATTAGCAATAGAGAGTCTGTCTCTCTGTCTTTTATTATATTCAGGGTCTTTGCCTCAGGCTGGATGTAACACACCTATAATCCCAGCCTTGGATCACCCATAATCCCAGTGGATCATGAGTAAAAAACTGTAGAAGTCCTTGCCCCATGACTGCTTGAGGCTTTGGGGAAACAACTAGACACAAACCATAACATTCTGCCCCTGGATCCTCAAAGTTTCATGCACATCCTTTTGTGCAAAAGGCATTTTATTCCATCTCTTAAGAGTTGCCAAAGTTCCAACAGTTTCAGTATTGCTGAAAAGTCTTAAGTCCCAAGTCTCCTGCAAGATCCAAGGCAAACTCTTTGCTGTGAGCCCCTGTACAAAAAAACAGTTAAACACAGCCACCATTCAAAGGCACAACATAAACATTACTACTCCAAAAGCTACAAACAGGAATACAAAACACTGGTACCAACACAAGTCCAAAATCCAGCAGGGCAAATATTAAATCCCATAGTTTTTACTGGAACATCTGAAGCAGTTTGTTGAGTTGTAAGCTCCAAAGGCCTTACGTGGCTCTGCCCCTAAGGCACTCGTGGTGGTAGCTCCTATGGCTTTGCTCTTAGGCTGGCTTTGCTCCCTCTTTACAGTTTTCTTTAGACAATCTGGCTTTTCCAAACTTCTGGAGTTTTCACTCAGTAAGCTTCTCACTCTCTGCTTCACACACTGCCCTCTCAGGGCCACACTGCCTGGCCTCTTAGGCCTTCTGAAATCAAGGTGGAAGCTTTCTTAACCTAACAACTCCTGCATTCTGAATGCACCTAAAACCAACCCCACGTGGATGATGCCAATGTCTGCTGCCAGCTGGAACAGTAGCCAGGCTTCTTTCTTGGCTATAAGGGTCGAGTGCCTGGATTGATGAACACTTTGACCCTGATTCAGAGGAACAAATTCTCCATGCCAATTCCATTTTGGAGCCTGATGTGGCTGCTGTTGCCATTCTAGAACATCAGGAGCTAGTAACTTGCTGTTGCAATTTAGTGATGCAGATGTGATTTAAGCCCAGACAGGCTTAAGAATACATATTCCTTATAATTCATTACAATTTCTTATAATTCATTACATCATATGTGGCCCCTGTAAACTTATGCTGTTACTGTGAACATAGACTATATAAAAATACATTTTTTCCATAGGCTAGAACTCACCTAGAATATCTAAACATTTAATTTTCTAAGTTTATATAAGGTGTACAATAAATGTACAATAAATACACAATTTCAACTCATTGTCCCAGACTGTTAGCAGTATTTTAACCCAGATCTGCTTCCTCTCTTTAGCTTTTCTACAATTACATCAACATCTTCATAAGCTTTTTTGCTACTTGTCACCATACAAAATATTTAAGTAGAATAAGTGTAAACTTTAGACATTGGTCAGTTAATTTATCTTCCTGATTTAATGTTGTCTTAGTTACTTTTTACTCGTTGCTGGGACAAATACCAGACACTCAAGATGAAGGAAGGAAAGGTTTATTTAGCTCACAGTTTGTGGAGGTTTCAGTCCATATTCGGCTGGCCCAAGGCTGAGTGGAACAGAGCAGAGAGCATCTAGTTCATGGCGGTGGAACAGCAACAAAATGGTGGCAGAAGTAGCCAACCAAACAGGGCAGCAGAGAGCAACAACAGCTAGAGCTCCAGTCTGTCTCTCTGTCTCTCTTTATATTACATTCTGGCTCTCCGCCTTAGCTCCCACCCTAGGCTACACCCATAATCCCAGAGGTACTAAAACCTATAATCCCAGGGATCATGGATCAAGTCTCAAACTCTAGAAGTCCCTGCCCAATGACTCCATGAGGCTTTGGGGGGAAAACTAGACATAAAGCATAACAAATCTATAGGTTGTCATCTTATGCAGCAGTATAATCATAGCAGGTGTCTTTAAAAGCAGACAAAACTTTAATGTGCAGCTTTCTAACTTCGAACAGATGAATCTACTTATCATGACTTACAGTGCATGAACTCATTGATGTTCTTATTTACCTCTTGGTAAATGCTCACCAGTCAGGTGTGTTTAAGGAACTCCTAGAAATTCACCATGATGTCATCTAATTCTACTGAGGTTTGTTTTTTTCATATTTTAGCCCAGTAGTTGCTTATCCTTAGTCCTCTGATCACTTTCTCAGTCTATGGAGCCCTCAAGAAGTGGTGACAGTACTTCACAACTTAGTTCCTAGGTACTCTGAAGTATGCTCACTCTGGTTCTGTTTTTCTCCTCTGGCTCAGCCTTTTGTTCCATTTTAATTCAGTTGACTTAATGCCTTTCTTCATTCAGCAGTATTTTTTGAGTACACTGGATGCTGTTCCAGCTGTTGGGATACACACAGTACAAAGCAGGGCAAAGTGTCTTCTTGGTACTGCCTTGTCTTGTTTGGGACTATGGATGTTTTTCTTCCTCTGAACATAACTTTTTAAAACTTTGTGTTATTCTTAATATTTGTCTCAAATATCTGTAATGATCAAAACCTTTCCACGATTTGTTTCAGATTAATGCATGCTTTTCTGCCTAGCTTTGCTCGGGCTCCCCCTTTCTGTCTCTGCATTTAAAAGAGAAGTTTATTATAGGACTATCTGTGTACTTTAATTTCTTTAGGAGAGTTATTCTTCATTATTCATACAGTATTTATGGATGAACCTGGCAGGGAGGGCAGAACAAATAACTTTGAGGAACTCTCATGAACTTCTTTCAGGTCTGGGGCTTAGAGACTATTACTTTTCATTGAATGTTTTTAAATCTGCTGGAAATTACCAAGACAATTACTTTGTTCCAAAGTTCCTGGTTTAGGTCAAGTCGAAAACTGTTCTACCCTCAAAAGGTTATATGGAGCAGCTTAAGAATCTCTCATAGTTGAATATTTTTCTCATTGAAACATAATTTGGACTTATGTTTTTATATATACATTTTCAATTTTGTAAATTTTTTCTTGACCTAGTTGAGATTATACTAAAAGTGTTTATTTTTTTCATTTTCAGCTCATTTGATCCTTTCCAACTGATACCTTGTAATATTTTCAGTGAGGAAAAACAGGTACTATTTGTGTATCAATGCCCATATATAATGTTCATTGGACATGAAATATTCTTGGTGTGTGCAAGGTATATTTAGGATCAATAAATAACACAGGTGTAAAATTAGAGGGAATTTCTCCCTGCTGGAGATTTGAAGGTTAATTTAAAAAAAAAAAAAACCCTCTAGTTCTACAGAGCCTTGATCACTGGTGAGGATTTGACAGAATTCTGTTAGGGAAAGGAGAAAGGGGTGGGTTTCTAATGGTGAGAACAGAAATCTATATTTTTATGCTTGCCCATTTTTTTTTTTTTTCTTTTTAATTCCAGGAGCCATTTCAGGTGAAAGTGGCTTCAGAAGCACTTTTAATAATGGATTTGGTAAGGACAATCTATTGTGTTTAGTTAGTTATTCTGATTTCTATTCTTGTGTATTTTTATTGCAGGCATAAGAGAAAGTATGGAAGACGTGTATTTTGGATCTTAACTCTCTTTTACAAGGAATCTAAAACTAAGTCTTTTCTTTTGAAGAAAAGCCAGATAATTGCATGTTTCCATATTTTAGAGAAATAAATTAATGTGAGTTTTGCAGACTGTTTACCATTATTAACCCTGTTTTCATTTCCTAATATCTCACGTCTGCTGCCTTTTAGATTATTGAAACAAAACACAGCTCCTATTATTTGGAGGTTCTTTGTTTGCACTAAACTACCAATACCTCTCTCTAACAGTTACCTTTGTAGTTCCTTTTTAATAGAATGACCCAGAGGGATTTTTACTTTGCATCCATAGTACATTTTTTCTTGAATGAAGAGATCCAGTAATATCCTTATTTTGTAAATGAAAAAGTGGCATTTGCAGTGTTTGTCTCAAGCATCCCAGCCAGCAGTGAGGGTAGACCTGAAATCTGAGTTTGTGCTAATAAGCTACAGCTAGTTCCTCTCCTTAGCTACTTTATTTTGGAAGAATGTACTTATTGTACTCAGAAATGACCCCTATGATGGGTTTGTGCGTTTGGGCTAAGTCTGTCTCATTTCTTTTAGCATGCTCATGTTTCTATGGCAGAAGTGATTGGTCTGTTAGGAGGAAGATACTCAGAAGTTGATAAGATAGTGGAAGTAAGTTCCATCTTTTCAAAATATTTTAACTACTATTTAGTCCTCCCATCTGAACTATTTTATAGAATTCAGTGAATATAATGAAAACACAGGCATTACTAAAGAGAAATATGGAAATATACATTGTAGTAAATTATATATTCCAAGAAGTAACTCAACATTCTATATATTAAGCATCTGTTTTCTGATCAGAAATGGGAGAATATTCCCAGGCCTTGACTTTTCTCCAGTAAAAACCTACTAGGAGGCCAGAAGTATGTGGTAGTACTTACAGTTTAAAGTTGGTATACATCATCTCATTATCACCAACAAATCATTAGAAGAATCCCTTTGCAAGGCCATTTTGATGATCTTGAGTAGCAGAATATGTGCTGATTTCCTAGCATACTCTCACACTTTTGGCATATACTTCATTTGTAAGTGATAGAATGAACAGCATTGCAGTATAATGATGAGGATTGGTCCTTCTTAGGTCTGTGCAGCAGAACCATGCAACAGTCTCAGCACTGGACTACAGTGTGAGATGGATCCTGTATCACAAACACAGGCCTCAGAAACCTTGGCTGTCAGAGGGTACAGTGTAATTGGATGGTATCATTCTCATCCTGCATTTGATCCTAATCCTTCCTTACGAGATATTGACACACAAGCCAAATACCAGGTATGATTAAGGGTGTATGGGTCTCATGTATATGCTGCTCTCTAAACACAAATACTGATTTCTGTCATTAAATAAACTTATAATGTTTTTAGCTCCACATTTATAATAGTCTTTGTATCTGGAGTTTTTAAATAACTACATTTTTTCTGTTTTCAATTTTTAATACTTTTATTAATAATAATGATCATACTCATCTTGGGTAGTGGTACATGTCCACACCATACCTTCATTCTTTCTACTTCTTTCTTTTCCCCTGTCCTCCCTGCATGTTTTTGTATATGTAAGGTTTGGAAAGTCTGCAGTTTTGTTTTAGTATTGAAAAGCCTTGAAAGTAATCCTGGGTAATATGCTTAGAACCTTTAAAAATTAATTAAAACAATTAGGGTAGGAACAGAGTATCACTGATATAATTAGAAACAATATATTTCTCCCCTTTGAAAAACAGCATTTGTTTTAGTCTATAATTTTATGTTTGATGCATGTTTTTGCTGTAGGCAATTATTTGTAAGTTATTAATGCATTAGGACTATAGTGGAAAAGTAGTCAATATAATATATACATTCCTCACAAATGTAAATTTTTGCAGTCACATGGTGTTTGTTTGTTTGTTTGTGATACTAGGGATTAAATCCAGAGCCACTTCTTTTATCTTGAGAGAGTTTATCTTAAGTTGCCTATGTGAGTGGGACCAAAACTTGAAATTCTCCTGTCCCAGCCCTCTAAGTGCTGGAATTCTAGGCATCTACCATCAAACCTGGGTGCTAGTGAGTTTTTAAGGAGTCATTTCAGATTGGGTTGGACACATTTTGGTCTGAAATATTTTGTAGTGTGAAATGAATACAAAGGCCATTTTATTCAGTAGCTATTTGGATGTAAAGTTCTTAATGTACCTTTTGGTTCCTATTTCATCTGTTAGATACTTAAAATGTTGGTTTGGATAAGAGCTAACTTTTAAATTTATAGTTGAAACTAATAAAACTTTTCTCATTATAGAGTTACTTCTCAAGAAGAGATGCAAAATTCATTGGGATAATTATTAGCCCTTATAATCGAAACAATCCTTTGCCGTATTCCCAGATTACCTGCCTGGTCATTAGTGAGGAGATTAGCTCAAGTGGCTCCTACCGTAAGTTTTAACAGTAACAACTCCCTGCTGTATCTACCCTTATTTATTTGACTCTTGGAAATCAAAAAATTTACAATGATGAAAAACTAAGGGAAAAGTTTATCCAACTTGGGGATCACTGCTCATGTGCCATTTGGTATAACTCCTTCATCCCTTTTACAATGGTCTTAGCAATGGCCACCATGCAGGGCTAATGTGAAGAGAAAAGCAGAGTGATGCTCTGCCCTGGAGGTACTGTCATTAAAAGAACAGACACTGCTGTCATGAAAATATTTGTAAATATAGACTAATGTTTTCTTACGATGACATGGTAAGAAAAAAAATGACCCCAGCTCTCTCATCTCTCCATGATGTTAGGCTAGTCAGTGACTAGCTCTTTATTTTATTATTTATTTATTTATTTTCATTTATATATTTGGTACACAGTCTTACTGTAGATTCAGACTCGTAGCGGTCCTCCTGTTTGCAGCCTCCCCAGTGCTGGGATTATAGGTGTGTGCCACCCTGCCTGGACTCAGTTGTGGCTCAGTGCATCCCAGGGGTAGAGACAGCACTGCATGTGGGACTGAGGTTCAAACTCTGATGCCTGCATTTGCCAAAGCAGGTGCTTAGTCCACTCAGCTATTTCTCCAGCCTCAATGATGGACTCTATACTGGTTAATTTTCTTTTTTTTTTTTTTTTTTGTCTTTTTGAGACAGGGTCTCGCTATGCAGTTGAGGCTGGCCTTGAGCTCACTTTTGTAGCCCAGGCTGGTCTCGAACTCACACCAATCCTCCTGCCTCAGCCTCCCAGAGTGCTGGGATTACAGGCGTGAGCCACCACGCCCGGCCTGGTTAATTTTCTTTCTGTCTTGAAGAATTTGGTTAGTGTAGCCTATTGCACATCTTCATTCCTCTGCGTATAGTTTATGGACCAGAGAATTAGTATAGCAGAACAGAAGGAGGAACGGAATATGGACAGAAAAGAGATTATCAGAGCAACAGGTGCTGCCAGGGTATTCTTTTTTTCATCCCTACCCTTCCATTGTAGTTCAAGTCAGTGTTTTCCCTGGACTCTGGCAATGCAGTTAGTACATCCTATCTTCCTCTTTATCATGAGATTTTTGTGAGAACATGCTGTTTTACTAATTTTTGTGTCCTGTTTTTAGCACAAAGTCTGGCATACCATGGGTATAGAATGAATGTTTAATAATTTCTCTTCATTCGTAATCACCTCATTAGGCTGTCCTGTATTTTTTAACGACTTCCCAGCCCTGCCCCCATGTCCCTTACTGTAAGTTACTCTATTCTTTGTGTATCTGCAGCACTTTTCTTGCCTTCAGTCACCTTTGTTTTTCTGTTTTGCTTTTTGTATTTTAGGGAAGGGCCCACAGGGTGGGTGTTAAGGGTCCTACTACTAGATTGGACTTACAGTGATCCACCTATTTACAGCCTCCCAGGAGCTGGAATTATAGGTGCGTGCCACCATGCCCAGTCTTAGTAACTGTCTCAGTGGGCCCTGGGGGCACAGCAAACCTGAGAATTGAACTCCCAGCCCCTGCACTTGCTTGCAGATGCTTTAATCTGCTGAGCTATTTGGCCAGTGCTCACACCTTTGTTTTTGACTAATTTGTTGTCCATCAAAGTCTTGTTAAACTGAATACCCATAGAGCAGGAACTGTGTCTTGTCTTTGTCCCAGTAGCACCTAATTCATTGCCTTGTTTGATGGAGGAGATCACTGCTGGGGTTCTTTCTGAATGAAGAATGTTAGCTTTAATTCAGAATGTCCATTTAAGTATGACTCCTGATGCACCTCTGTCTTCTGGTTCATTATAATTTTATAAACCATACAAAAGGAATTACAGTCAAAATCTCAAGGCAGATCATTTCTTATTGTCTGCTAGATTTGGGTTTTATCCAGATGTTAATACCATAGATACTAGTTACATGTGACTATCTAAACTTAAACTCATTTGAATTAAGTGAAATTTAATATTCAATGTGCACAATTCTACTTCTGGCTACGGTGAAGTAACAACCTTACAAAATAACCAAAACACTAGGCAGAAACATATGCAACAATGCTCTTTAGAATGAAACTTTAAGGCAGTGAAGGAAGATGATTGCTAAGAGATTGGTTTCAAATTATCCTTTGCTTCTTGAGAGTTTCCTGGTTTGGCAAAAAAGAAGAAACATACTCAGGTCCAGGCAGTTACGTTCCAGTGAACAAAGAAAATGTTAGATAATTTGAGAGTGACTAGATTTATAGAATGTGCTCTTGCTGCATTTAGCAAACACAGATTTATGTGAGAAGAAACCTGCCCTGCCAGGGAAAGGAACTGCTTTATAGAACAATCCTGTATCAGGCAGTACACAGGCACTCAGTACTGTGGCATTCAGCTGGCTCTCTTGGGCAGGGTGACCTATCCATTATCCAGCATTCGATCCTTAGTCTTTGGTCCTTTGCTGTGTGCCTTTTGGAAACTTTTGCAAGAGTCGCAATTCTCCAGAATGCTGTAACTCCGGGGCTATCTTTCACATGTTTCTATACTTGCCTGTTTTCTATACTCATATCAGTCAGAAAATACTACTTGGTGATAAGCTTTTTCAGTATTTTAGTGGATAAAAATACTCTGCACCACAGGAAATTTTTGCTTTATTGCCTTTTAACTTAGGAAAGAACTTCAATCTACTTAACAGAGCTCCATAGAGTGTGAGCCTGAGAGTGTGTATGTGTTTTCTTTAGCTCTGATTAAAAACACATTATTCTATTATTTCCATTTCAACTCAAATTAAGGGCAGATAGAAGTCATTTAACTATACCCACATGTATCATTTACTAGTTAATTTACCTTGGATGAGCTGCTTAACCTCTCTGTTCAGTTTTGCTCCTTCTGTAAAATAAAGAAAAAAAAAGTTACTTTGCATGTTAGGGAGGTAGTTATGAAGATTATCACTAAAGTGTATCAAGTGTTAACAAATTGGCTTTTAGTAGATGGTTATGACTATAGCTTATATCTGTGTTTGACATATCAAAGTATGTCAGGTAAGTTACTATTACAATCAAAAAATTTGCTTAATAGTTTGTGTACCATAGTGTGTCCTTCTTAGATTTCTTGTTGCAAAAATAAATTGGATAAAATAATAAAAGAGCATTGAGTTAAGTAAAGGAGAGTTGAAGAGTTGAGACATTAGAGAAAAAGTCATCATCAGGCCGCCGTCCCATTTTTGCTACTAAATGCCTAAAAAAGATAAAACATACACTACTGGTATTGCATATTTCAGAGCATACTGACAATTGAATTACATTTATTGTAAAAAATATGTTCATTGCCTTTGCCCTTGTTATTCCCTTGCCTTCTGATTTACTGACATTTTATTTATTTGAAAAACCTTAATATCTTTAAAAAAAAAATCAGTTGAGAAATAGTATAGCGAGTCCTTCCTAGTCCTTGTCTCCAGCCAGGAGGTTTATATTTATAATCCCATGGAAAAGTTATTGGAATTATAGTGAGTTAATTCAGTGCACCAATTGTAGTGCAACCCATGGCAAAGATGAAGACTTTAAAGCATACAGACAGTTGCTCCTCCTTCAGGGAGAGTCAGTGAGGTGGTTCTCCAGAAGATGGTGTAGTGCAAAAGTGGAGAACTAAATTCTAATCTGGGTATAATAGTGCACATCAATAATCCCAGCAGTCTCAAAGTGTAAAGGTCTTGGGTTTAGTACCCAGTACTGTAAAGAAAAAAGTTTCAAGTCAAACTACCTAGGGCTTCAAGATCATTTTTGTATATATAACCATGAACAGTTGTAACTTTCCTATGGCTCTTTGTCCTCCAAAAACATGGGGAGTATAATGGTGATGATTTCATTTCAGTGACTTAAGCTATAGAAAGCACCCAAACCCCAGCACATAACAA
This sequence comes from Myocastor coypus, assembly GCA_004027025.1. NCBI lineage: Eukaryota > Metazoa > Chordata > Mammalia > Rodentia > Myocastoridae > Myocastor > Myocastor coypus. The sequence goes on along the minus strand of PVJA010007528.1, from coordinate 26,134 downwards.
GCATTAGTGTGTTGCTCTGTGATGATACTGGCCTTTGGTAGTGACTCAGGTTAACCTCTGATAGACCACAGATACATTTACACAGGGGTGTGTTAAAGGCATGTGAGAGATTGCTAACATAGGATGCCTTGTGATATTCTTCTCTTTGTAGCACTACACATGATATTCACACTTTGTTTTTCTTTTCTCCATTTTACTGCTTGAGCTTTTGACCCAATGAAATTGCTCCTTCCCCAGAGTTTGTTCTATTGCCTGCCATTTGGTTTAGTCTCACACTTTAGGGAGGGGAAGAATATGGGCTGCCAATGTGGCTGGCCTGCCTTCATCTGAGAAACAGGCTCTTCATTGTATTGTCCTGAACACCTGTGAACCTCTCAGCTTTAGTTTTTTCAAAAATCTGTAAAACTAGAAATAATGTTTCTGTCTTAGTCACTTTATTTGCCACTAGGACAGAATACCCAACAACTGCAAGTTATAGGGGGAGAGGTTTATTTTGGTTCTGATTTTCAGTCCACAATCCACTGGTCCAAGGCAGGGTGGCATGACAGAGAGGCACCATCACTGGTCCTCCCTAGAAGCACTGACCTTAGGGGTGGCTGGATATAAATTATGACAGCTGTCTACTTATAGCATTCTTTTGTTGGCTTAGTGAGCCGTGTTTTAAAGTGTGCCTGAGAGACAGTCCCAACTTAAGCCTGGGCTCCCTTTCATTCAAAGTGAGTTTGGGTGATAAATTATATGATCTATGTATCTTGCCCAGTGCCTTGTACAGAATTGTCACAAAAGTGGCGTTTTTTAGTCTTTCTTCACAATTATTAATAGGTTGGCATTAGTATTCTTGGTGAACCAATTACAGTCAGGCAATAAATATTTAATGAATACTAGTCACTACGTTTAAAATGCTGCTCAACTGATCTGCCTAACTGCTTTTAAAAACACTGAAGGGAATTTTAAGTAATTAAGAGGAGATTTGAGATTTAAGATATAGTTGATGAAAATGTGCTTTCTTATGCTTTTCTAGGTTTACCTTACAAATTTGAAGTACAACAGATGTTAGAAGAACCTCAGTGGGGATTAGTGTTTGAAAAGACAAGATGGATAATAGAAAAATACAGGCTGTCCCATAGGTATGTGCTGGGGTTTGAAATGGTTGCACATCTGCAGTGTTTCTCATTAAATTATGTTATAGAGAAAACCCAAGTTAAATATAAAATTGTGATGTATGGCATCAGTGATAGTTTGTTACACACTGATTGCTTTACAGTACTCATTCCATCAGCTTGTTTTCTACTTCTTCCTGCAGCAGTGTCCCCATGGATAAACTGTTTCACCGGGACTCCGACCTGACTTGTTTGCAGAAAGTAAGCTGCTGAGTTTTAACTGGTGCCATTGTTCACTTACTCCAGAGCTATCACTGTCACATGCTCTCCCATGATGCCTGAGGTTCTGCTGATACATTTTCTGTGCAGAGCCTTTATTGCCTTTTTCCTTTCTAAAATTATTTTCTGGGACATAATTAAAAATGTTTTCTTGCCAATGCTTCACATAGGAAAATAATACTTTAGAATAAATTTGTCAGTATTTGACTGGTAAATTTCATAACAGATTATTATTGTACACAATGGAGAACATTTTTCTCATTTTATTAAATTCAAAAGCAACATGTTTCCCTTTTAGCCTTAACAATTGATCATTTTTAAGAATGATAGTGTGAATGTAACAGATTTAAGTAGTCATTTTGTTTAACTGTGGTGGAAGTAAGAGTTTAGAGATTGTTTTATTATGCTTCTATAATGAGTTAAAATCAGGAAATTGACAATATTTGTCTTTATTTTGGATGCATTTTGGAAAAAAATCTGAATGTATTCTGTACCTTTTCAGTATTTTTTTTTTTTTTTTTAATAGTGTTTTCTGTATCCTATCAAAGATTTGCATGTATTTCTGGAAAATAGACCACAGTTGGCATCCTTATTTTGAAATGGCAGAATCTTAAATTTTTATGTACATAGCTTTTTTCCTTATTTGAGGGCCTTAAAAACCAATCCTTTGTGCATGAATCAGGCACTGTATTACATTGTTTTTTGGTTTTTGGTTTTTTTTTGTCTTTTTGAGACAGGGTCTCACTATGCAGTTCAGGCTGGCCTCGAGCCCTCTTTTGTAGCCCAGGCTGGTCTCGAACTCGCACCGATCCTCCTGCCTCAACCTCCCACGTGCTGGGGTTACAGGCGTGTGCCACCATGCCCAGCTCTATATTACATTCTTAGCCTCAAGGTTTTTATATAATCTCCCTCATCTGCTTGGCAAATATAATTGCTAAAAAAGGAGCAATCACTCCTCTGTCCAGCGTGGACAGTATCTCTTGTACACCCCAGGGTTGTCTCCTTAAGTAAAATTTAAATTTATAAAAGGACTAAGGCACATGTTTCTCAACAGTGGTTTGCAGTAATCCATCCTCTGTTGATAATCTATCTTCAAACCCATTTATAATTTTCTCATTTGTTCACTAAGATGTGTGAACTTTGAAAAGAGATTCAATATGAAGTTACACAAACTCTCATACTCCCTTTCTGCGTTTAAACAAAAATTTTTCCCCCTCCTAGCTTTTGGAGTGCCTGAAGAAAACTCTGAGCAAAGTTACCAATTGCTTCGTTGCTGAGGAATTTTTGACTCGCATAGAAAATCTGTTCCTTTCCAGCTACAAAAGCAAGCAAGAAGATGGAGTGGCTGAAGAGAATTGTACAAAGGCATTGTTAATGTAATTATTTTATTTTAATGTAAGACATTTTAATCTTGACATGATAGGTCCTGCTTAAGTTTTGACATTGAAATTGGCTGTAGTTTATCAGTGGTATGACTTTGCTAAATTGCCAAGGCTGGGCTAGAGTTTGAAGAGTGTTGTTGTCACAGGTGTGACCACCACACCTGGCTTGGCTGGTTCTCACGTCGTGGCCACCTACGTATTAGGGAAACGTGGGCCCACTGCAGCCTTCCCGTCTTTCATTAAGTAATGCACTAAACTATGGAAATGTACACAGATGGTCTACTGTATTGTTTTATTCAGATTAATAAGTGGAATATTTAATTTTCACTTATTCCTAGAGTTATAGCTTATTGTTTTCTGCTTTGTCTCATATCTCATCAGAAGTACTTCTATATGTTCTAGTAAGATTTGTACATTTGTAATTTGGGGCTGCAAGTGAGATATGTCACTGAGATAACACGATTGAGAACTACTGATTAATGTAACAACATGCTATATGGGCCATGGAGAACATTTTGGTAGAAAAGAGATCTAAAGGAAAGAAATTACTAGTTTTTGATTATAGATATTTACTGTCATTTATTATACTTATCTATTCAGATGTATAAGTAAATTCAACTATATACCCACTTCAATTAGTGTGTGATAAAATTTCATTAAATTAGACCTGGTACTTGTTAGGCATACACTAGTGACCCCTTTATCTAACACTAGGATAAAGGGTCAAATTATAATAAAGCTTGAAGAAAACAGAGGCTACTTTTTATATCTAAAGAAACTTTAGAATATGTTTATGTCAAAAGAGTACTTAGTAAGTAATGCCAAGTTCAGCCAGGAAGAGTTTCTATCACAGCAGTGGTTGTTTTGTAACACTGTACAAATGTCAAAGCCGTTGTCAGGTGTTAGGCCTGACAGGATATAGGCTACTGACAACAGAATTATGAGCAGTAGAATGGAGTTATGTTCTTTGGCCTGAGACACTGACTGTGCTTGCTTCAAAAAGCTTGAAACTCAGCATTTTGGTCTATATTTAAAAAGTACATTTTCAGATATAAACAAACAGCCATGCTGTTAGCCTTTTATTAACCAGAGAACCAATTCCAGAGCCACTGTCCCAGCATTTTTGAGAGATTCACTACATATCTAAAACTTGATATGATTAAACATTTTTGCTTTGTTTTTATCAGTACCCCAAAGAATAAAGCACTATTGTGTAGAACAGCTTTCCATTTTTAGTTGATACAGATCTCAGTATTATGGTTTTGGGTGATACAGTTTGCCTTCTCTGGGCCTGGAGTCTTGTGTAACTGAGTTCTAAATTAAACTCCTAATAGTTTTCTAGGTATAAAATTTTAGGGTTCATTCTGTTCACTAGCTTACTGATCTGGAATTTGTATATTTTAGGTAGCACAATACAAAAATTTATACATTTTTAAAAAGCAGTTCTACTTTGTGTGCAGCTAGAATAAAAAATGAAGTATGACTCATAAGACAATTGCTTTGAGGGCTGGGAATACAATGGTTCCTCAAGTTACAACTAACTGGCCTGACATACGAACGACTTGGTTATGACCAGAATATTAGTCGTAACTTGCAACTAAAGTCTTACAACTTCGATGCCAGCCATTTATTCTTCCAGGTGGTTTCAGATAGAGATTTAACCCTTAAAGAGTTCTGGAAAGAATATTGCAACATTCTTTCCTATATGGGGTTAATTGAGAAATTGTGGACCAGGAGTCTATGGACATGGAGATCTGCCTGTGTACAGGAGGAAAGACTGAAGGCTGTGTAAAGGAGCCTAAGCCTTCAGTTGACAACTTGGGATACACCCAGCCCTCAGGAACAATTTGAGTTCTAAAGTTAAGGAAGGGTCCACTATATGGGAGATTTAGGCCTGAACTTGTCCTGATTTATTTATTAGCTTGGCTTTGTAACCTTGGTCAGATGGTTTCACCTTCCTGGACCTTAGTCTCATCCACTGGAATACAGGTATCTGAATTTTGTAACTTGGTGTTGCCTTCCAGACACAGGTCTGTGACACCTGAAATGTACTAACTATGCTCTTTTGATTGTTTGTGTCTTAGGGAACACACACTAGATGCTCATACTTCTTTTTTGATCAATACTGTGTTTCCCTCTATTTGGCTGATAGAAAGTGTTGAAAATTCAATTCTCACATTAGGGCCTCCTCCATGCTGGTGGTCATCTGTGTGTTTTAACCTAAGCCATACTTCAAGGACCTCAAAGATGGTAATTGCCAGAATGGAAGGCTTTGGGAGCCCGATTTTAAAAATAATATTTCCTTAGTGTGGTTTTCTGACCATAGTACAGTTGTGAAGTACTTTTACAATGCAGAAACTTACCCACAGAGTACTGATCTTGCTGTATAGTAGGAGCTACAGTTCACACATTTGTTAGCCCGCCTGCCACCCTTTAACAATATTACTCTATTTTATTTTTGCTTGACTTTAACTTGCATTTTCTGTTAATGCATGTTTGCTATACATATTGGTCACCTTCATCAGAGGGAATGTATACTTGTGTGCCATGTATCTCAATTCTTCTATCCTCTCCCCTCCCTTTATCCCTTCCATTCTCTGTTTACAAAAGCTTCTATTCCCTTTTCTTTCTTTCTTCCCTTCCAGTGTGCCTTCCACTGGGCCCTGTCCCATTTGAACAGGTTGTTTCTGTTTCCCACATCTATCCTCCATTTTGCTCCAGATTTGCTATTTGAATTTCTCACAGGAGGATGTGACACCTAAACTTTTATGGGCAATGTCACTGTAGAACTTCAAAGTTTACTGTTTTTCTTTCACTTATTCTAGCCCCTGTTTTAGTTCTTTAACTTTTTTCCTCAACAATTTCTTTAACCCAGTTTGTACCTATAGGTGCCCGCTCTTCTGGCACTGCTGGCCTTGAGTTCCTGCATGTCCTTGGAGTGGAGGCCTGGTGCAACAGGAGGGAGTCAGAACCACAAGTGTCGGGGGGGGGGGGGGACAGGGGGAGGCAGCTCTCTGAGGAAAACCTACTTCTAGTAATGTTTACATAAAAGAAGAAAGGACTGGAAAGTTTCCAAGCCCCTTAATCCTGGTATTTTGTTTTGTATCCCTACAGCCTTCATACTGAGCTACATCCCCAGCACTTTTTATGTTGAAATGAGATCCTTTTAATTTCTTCTTCACCAGGCTGGGCTCAGACTGTCAGTCCTCTTGACTCAACTGCCCAGACTGCTGCATTATAGGTGTGTGCTACCACAACCAAGCCAAAGTAATATTTTAAAAAGAAAGGTTGGTGGTATGGTATCAGCAGTATCAGACTCGGAATCCCTCCTTCCATTACTTACCTTTAAATCATTAATTTTTTTTTTTTTTTCCTTAGGACAGGGCCTTTCCCTATGTAATTCAGGCTGCCCTTGAAATCACAGTGTAGCCCAGCCTGACCTTGAACTGACAGGGATCCCCTTTCCTCACCCTTTCAAGTACTGAAATTCCATTTTTTTGTCAGGAAGAAATTGTGCCCGGCATGATAGTACACACCTATAGGATACCAGTACTTGGGAGGCCGAGGGCTGCAACTTTATAGGCAGCTTGAGCAGTTTAGCGAATTGTGAGACGCAGTGTCAAAATAAGGAATCAGAAAGAGCCGAAGATGTAGCTCAGTGTAAAAGCCCTGGGTATAAGCCTTAGTATTACAAAATAAAAAAATAAAAAAATAAATTTAAAAAAAAAAAAAAAAGCGAGCTTTTCAGAACACTGCAAGCCTGAGACAGAGCAGACCCAGGCAGCTTTCCCTCAATGCTATCCTTGGATCCTCCCAGAGAGCCCCTTTCTGATCCCAAGAGTGGGTTGAGACCTCTGCAGCATGGGGACTGTGGCCTCAGCACGCCAGCCTGAGCACGCTGCATGCACTTCAGCCCTGTAGCACCTGAGCTTACAGCGCCTGTGCATCAGCAAGTAGCTGTGGATAGACAAGTGGATTTGACAGTGATGGCTGAGTTGGAACCCCAGTGTTTTTTTTAACCTACACCAATGATAGCCAGAGACTAATCACATTAGATTTCAACACTTTCAACATAAGCATAAAGGAAAGCACACACATTTTAAGAATCATGTGTTCATTCAGGATTGGCAAACTTGAAGAAATTTGTTCCATTTTGCTAGTACTTTCACAGTTTTCATACCTATAGTGTAATGTGCAATGTGTCCAGGAAATCACTGTGAGGGAATAATAATGCTTTAGTTTATTATTTCCTGACCTTTCCTTAAATGCTTCTCTCCATGTGTGCATGGTTCATGTGTGTGTGTGCATGTGCATGCACTTTCTCTTTCCTCAAACTGTCTTCTCTGCTTTTTGTTTAACTTGTACTTGTGCTTTCTGGTAGTTTCTGAATCTTAACCTGCTAGGCAACCATTTTCCTCACTAAATCAGGAGAAAATAAAAATATCCCAGTGAAACTTTGTTTCGAGGGCTGTCTGTGGAATTAAATTTGAAGAAGTAAAACTAACTCACATCCGGGTTAATTTTATTTTCTTCATTTGTTCTTCACAAAAACTAATTTTGGGGGGGAATGCTGGATTTGCTTCTTTGGAAGTTTCCCAATGTTAATCTCTTGGGAATTACAAAATCTGTTAAATATGTCCTCATAGTTTCTGTTCCTGCTTGATAGATTACCACAAATGCCTATGAACTATAGAGTTACATTAAGAGTCTAGCATGATTTGAAGAGACTGGTCTCACTTTTAAATTTGTAAACTTGACATGTATAGTGTTTGTCATATCTGCAGCTTACTAGGCACACTGCATTGCTGTTATGATACTTATTGCTGCTATTTTTTCCCAAGTGTTGTTGGTCTTACTGTTCCCAAGTGTTTTCATCAGTCTGAATTTCAAAAAATACATGATTTAAACTGTTTTGTACATATAAATAAATGATGCTATGTTGGGTGTATATAGTTTGTATAAACATATGAATAGTATAAGTATCAGTATTCATAGAATGGAAACATTTTCCTCAATTGAGGAATAATTTTCTGTGATAAAATACCTGATTTTAAAACTTAGTATTTTATCCTATGACAAAATTAAAGGAAATATGCTAAAGATTCCATGTAAATAAAAATTTGAAAAAAAAAATGATCACATGGGTTCCTAAATCTTTGCCAGTATTATCCATACTGAATTACAGAAAGAAAGAAACCCTGCATAATGCAGCAATCATTTGTTGAACATCTGTTGTTGAACACTGTAGGGAACAGTGAGTGAATTTCCCAATGAAGCCTTTCTGATCAAGGAGGAAGGAGATAAACAACAGAAATAGCTAAGATGCTACAGTACAAGGTGGAACTGATTATGCTGTAAATGCCTGTGTGACACTTCAGGGTAAAGCAAGATTATGGGAGCAGCAGGGAGAGCCAACTAAAACTGTAGAAAGTAAAATGCGAAAAATCTCATCCTAAAGTCACTATTAACTAATTGATCTTTTTTTATTTTTCTATGTAGAAGAAGCCCATACAAAACCAACAACAACAGAAAGAAAGAAAAAAAAAAAAAAACAGTACTAAGCACATCTTTCTTTAGGTAGCTTAGGGCTGGGGTGAATCTCCCAAAGCAATGAGATCTGGGCACAGATGCAGGACACAGGATCCAGGCCAAATGAGTTGCTTTACTTGAAGCTAGGCCAGACAGTGCTGTTTTCTGTTCAGTTTCATCTGGTATGAAATCAAGCCAGTCTTCCATAGGACTGTTGACACTTAATACCATGTCAAGCGATGTTTGAACAGGACATTAGTGTGCCCCAATTATGGAGGATTTAAAATACATCTCTTTCTGAAGACCCCCTTACCTCATGGCTGCTGGGAGACTCGCCAGTCTGCTGTTCTGTGGAGTGTACTTTTCCACCTTCAGTAAATGTACATCACGTTGCCTTTTCTGTGTGTCTCCTTCAGTTCTCTGCAGGATACCAAGTACCTGGAAAGGATTTCTTTGGCACCTACATTTCTGTCAGCACATAAAGCTCCCTTCCCTCTGCATTTACAGTACAGATTTGTCATTTTTGACCAGTTTACAATAGAACCTTAGCTGGTTCTCTTTCTTGAAAGTACTACAGTTTTTTGTTTTGTTTTGCGGGACCAGAGTTCGAACTCATGACCTTGCACTTGTCAGGCAGGCGCTTGTGCCTCAGAGCTATCTCCCCAGCCCTGAAAGTACTACAGTTTTTAACCTGCGGTCAGTACCTTTATAGTAAGTTCCTAGAGTCTTAGTTGTTAGATCAAGAACTTTGTATTCTTTACATTTTGTTAGTATCTGGACAACATTTTTAAAATTCCTGTAAGCTAATTCTTCTTGTACAGGCAGGCATGTTCTGCCATCAGCAGAGCAAATTGGAACTCGAGTACCTGATGCAAAAGTAATTAAGTGGTGGAATACAGGGAGATCCTGAGATTTAACCCTATGAGTCAGTTAATTACAAGTTTGTTCTATGGAGTTGGTGCAGCTTCTTGCAAATTAAGCATTTGCTTTAATTTTCTCTTCACAGCCAGCTTGATTCTCAGCCTGTAGATTTGGAAGCCAATGTAGACTCACAATGCTGTTTGTACTCTTAGTGGATTTTCTTTATCTTGCCAATATTTTTCTACATCACTGATTCTCAGCCTTACCCATAGAATGCTAGCTTTTAAAAGTTAGGTTGTCAGTGTCTTCCGTTTTCAAAACATTGTAGCTAAACAGTACTTGTTTTTTTTTTCTTCCATATTTTGTCCAACTGTCAAAAACATGACATCAGTTCATCAGTTCCTGGGTGTCATCAAGATTCCCTTCCCAACCAACCGCCATCAACAGGGTCACTGCAAGACCAGAGGAACTGGGACGTTTCAGGAAGCAAGTAAATTGCTTAGTTCATTTCATCTGACTCCATGACTGCTGCACCTCACTGCCAATAACTGTGCCTTCTGTACCCAGCGGTACAGAAGACCTACACATCAGTTTCCCTCTATGTGACAAAGGAAAGCTTTTGACAAGACCTTTTCCAAACCCTTTCCTATTCAAAGATGATTCCTAGGCTGATCTTTCCCTTCCTTTCATTCTCCTAATTCTCCATCTCCCTCAAGAGTATTTGCAGTCAGTTGAGATTTAAGTTGGGTTTGTTTTTATGCAGTATATCAACTTGAATTCTGGCGCCAAAGTTGCACATTGGATGTAGACAATTAAAGCTTGCCTTTGATGGTCACCCCTGATTTTCAGTGCCTTTGCTCACACTAAGTGGGTGCGTGCATGTGTGCATGTGTGTGTGCTGTGTCCTGGATGGCTCTCATAGGCAGTTCATCCCTAGGAGGTAACTCAAGCCCTGTCATGACTCCAAGAAGCTCATGACTCTAGTTGAGGATGGGATGAAGAGGAAGAATGGAGAACCACACCAGACAGCTACCTCAGCTGGGACCATAGTGGGACCATGGATCATTTTTGACATGTGCTTGGAAAGCACCACTAAGAAGCACCTTGGACACCATGGGCACTGTTCAGTAGAATCCTAACCCGACAAGCTGCTTCTGCATGAATTCCACACCAGGAGAAGCATGCGACTGTCTTAGTGACTGGCCATGTCTACTCCAGATAGGTTGCATTAATGTCATAAACACTTCTTCACATAGTTTGAAACCACTATGCTTGAGTGCCCACATTCATAAGGGAATGCTTCCATCAAGTTTCTGTGGAACCAGAGCTCTAACATTAAAAGAATAAAATCTTCCAATCAGAATGCTCAAGCTGGAAAATGCCTTAGAAAGGCTCAGGGTAGAGCTGTGTGTGTCCATCTAAGGAAATGGGGTGTGTGGAAGAGAGAGACCTTGCCCAAGGCCCAGCCACAATCACAGCAGGGTCACTTTGAGAAAGTCCCAAGCTCTGCTCCATGCAAGGGGTTGTATGGTCCTTTTGAGTGATTCAAAGTTAATTCCATGGTATATGGAACTACCCTGAAGATTATATGTGCAGTTCAAGTGTTTAATTTATGTTTTAATTTAAAATGTAATTTTCTCTTTCAGAATTGCGAGATCATTCTTATAAATGTTCAGAACATGACTTTAATGGAAAAGTTAACTAAAAAATTACTATTAGAAGTGATATAATGAATGAGACTACTAGCTTCAATATTAGCTTTATCCAAGATTAACGAACACCCAAAGCTTCAGTGTTTATCTGTAGGATTGCAGAGCCTCATTTGTTCTCATGTGAATGGAAACATCAGGTCTGCAGCCACTAGGCGGTGCTCTGTCACTGTTTTAGCGTGGTGCTTGCAGACCTGAACTGTTGGCTGAATCAGAAAAGATGGCACATAGGGCTGGATTTCTAAACATTTTAATGCATTCACATGTTTTTTTTTTTTTTTTTTTTTTTTTTTTTTTTTTTTTTTTTTTTTTTTTTTTTTGACATTCTGTAATCTAGGGAGTGAATTTTCTTGTTCTGTAGTCTATCCAATTTAGTCATCTTCATTGTTGAAGTTCTTTTATAATCAGTAACCTTTATTTAGGGGTATATTCCTAAGTGTTTTGCATAGTGTCACATCAAGCATCAAGTCTCTACAATAACTTCGCAGAACCAGTTTTTTTTTTTTCCACTTTAAGCCTGCCTTAGAGGGCAGAAGTAATTTATCCAAGGTCTTGCAGCCAGAGCTCCACTGAGGGCTCTAGACCAGTTTGCTGAGCTATTTATTATATTACAGATTTTAGAGCTCAAAGGACTCTCAGGGACAATTTAGTCCAGTATCTTCATTTTTTGGAGGGGAGAACTCACACCCAGGGGTGAGATAGGTTTGTCCAAGTCGCAGACCCAGTCAGGCTGAGATTGTGAAGTTATGTATCTTGAGTCCTGTTCAATGCTCCTAGATCATACTCAGAACAAACTCCCTCTCCCAAGCAGCTAAGGAAACCCTGTGCTTAAAATTCGTTGTCACACTGGGCCCCAGTACAAGATGAACCCAGGTTGACTTGTATGTTACCTGGACAGCAGGAGCAGTGGATCTATAGAAAGGAATTCTGTTCCAAATGGTAATCTTCCCCCACTACAGCTAAGCCTGAGAAAAGTGACTTCATAAGAAAAATATATTTCCAAAGCAGTTCCTGCATGTACTCCTGGCCCCCATCTACTCTACACTGCAGCCAGAGGGATAGGTATGCAGTTCAGGCTGTCGTTGAACTCACTGTGTAGTCCAAGCTGGCATTGATCTCTCAGTGATCCTCCTGCGTCAGTCTTCCCAGTGCTGAGATTGCAAGCTTGCACCAGCATACCCTACCTATGCAGTTGAGGCTGGCCTTGAGCTCACTTTTGTAGCCCAGGCTGGTCTGGAACTCGCACCAATCCTCCTGCCTCAGCCTCCCAAGTGCTGGGATTACAGGTGTGAGCCACCATGCCCGGCTCAGAGGGATATTTTTTATGAAGCACCAGTATGAGCATGCTACTTCTCCACTTAAAGCTTCAATGATACACTGAGCTTTGTGTAAACCTCCAAAACCAATATTTAGAAAATGTTCACCCATGTCCTATCCGTTTTTCACAACCATGCATCTCTCTGGTCTGCTCACTGACACATGCACACTCAGCTCCAATGATTCTGACCTATGGCAGTGTCACCACCACAGGCTTTTACACGCTTTCCCTGAAACCCCTCCCTGCCCACCATTTGTTCCTCCTATGTATGTATCCTTAAAACTCGGCTCAAGTATTCCATCTTGAACCTGACTCCATGCTCCAGGCTGGGCCCCTCTAACATCCTGTTCCTCCTGCTGCATGCCTCGTGGCTCTTGCTGCCTTTCTGTTGCACCACTACAGCCTGCACCTTAGGACCCTGCCTTTTCAGTCCTATACCTAGGAATTCTGCAGTTCAGGCTGTCCTCAACTCACTATGTAGACCAGGCTGGAACTACATAGTCTATGTCTAAAGTGATGCCTAACATAGACTAAAAAGACATTTGATAGCAGTCGATGAAATAGTAATCAAATGAAAGAAACCAATAGACTGAAAGGCAGACCTTGGGGTTGGGGAAGAGGGGATGGTGTCGTTACACTCCGGTGTTCTCCTAATAGCCTCCCTTATCTTTACTTCCTTTCTATGATCCAAAAAATCTTTAAAGGAGCATTCCAGAATTAATAAGTATATGAGTTTTAAAAAGTAGGTAACAGAGGCAGCATTATCTGAAAGAACAGCACTACCTGGGTGGGCATTGGGCACCTGAGCAGTTTGATCTTGATTATCCCTCTAAGACCTAATTGTTGAAAGGAAGAAGGGAAGGTCATTGAGAGTCATTCTGGAAGGGGAACACTGGGCCTCAGCCACTGTTCTGTTTTTGCTTCCTGGCTACCATGAAATGAGTCCCTCATTTTGTCACATGCTCCTGTGTCACCACAGGTCCAAAAGAACGGGAAGTGACCATGGATTGAAACTGGGAGCCAAAACCTTTCTTATTTAAAAATGGGTTCTCTCAGGTATTTTACTACAGTGACTGAAGGCTGGCTTCACAGCACACCTGCAAGAAGCACCAGCTCATTAGCTCAGGAGCATGAGAGCTTCAGGAAACTCCACTCAACTGACTAGCAAGGGGAGAATGTTCCAGAAGACACAGCCTCACTATTTCCTCTAAAACACAAAGAAAGGTGAGATTATAGGCATAATTGGATTTTCTAATCAAAAGTACAACATAACACAGGTAATTACGAGGCTTCAGTAACTTCACCATTTTCTATCCTAAGTGTTTTTATCACTGTTAGTGAGGTTGAAGGAGGAACTGCTCAAACATTTTCATTATCACCTTGAGTTCTTTTCCGTGAGAGTTGTGTGTGGGAAAATAAATTGAAATTAAGAGGCAGCAAAAGACCATTCTTACACTAGCAGAGGTGCCTGGGTGACATGAGGGGCTGGGAAAATGGCTGTGTGGTATCTTTGTGTCAGACAAACAGGGCTGGGAGAGCCATACCTCAGGCAGTGCTGGGGAGAGCAGAGAAGCAGCTCTCACCTCACCCACACCCAACCCCCTTTGCACTGGGCAGGGGCCTGGCCTGTGCTCCCTTCTCAGAAGTCGGGGTGGGGGGGGGAAAGGAGGCATCTGATGGACACCTGTCTCTCTGAACTCAGACTACAGCTCCCCCTCCTTATAAGGAGAACAGCAGGGGAAAGAACAATCTAGAAAAGGGACCGTTGAGGGCCCAGAAGGAAAAGAAAGGGCTGTACCACTTGTGTTTAGGCATGATAGTCCCACCTTCTGAGCAGTGGACACAAGGCCAGCAGCCTCTGCAGTGCTTCTTGTGGTGTGTGGGTCCTTCTGGTTTGGCATAAAAGATGGGTCTTGCAGCAGGAGGCCTACGTTGCTAGATAAGGCTTCCTGAGTGAAATGGAGAGCAGGGTGTGAACAGGCAGGGGACAGGAAGGCATTCCAGGCAGAAGCTCCTGGGTGGTGGTGGCCCATGTGAAGAACACACATTTCCATGAGGTGCTGTGCATGTTGGGTGTGCAGAAGTGGGGTCCACACCACTCTAAAGAGAGATGTGCTCATGTGCTCTGTACAAAGCAATTCTGGTAGTCAACAGCCACGGTCTCCAAACTCTGAAGTGGGGGTTGAGGTTTGGAGCCAATTCTGTTCAGGCTTTTGTTTGGCCAGAGATTTCTGTTTAGACGAAATCTCTCATTAAATCAAGCACACAGAACTACCCAATGGGCAATGAACTGCTAAACAGAGAAATAAAAGTTGGCCTGTGCCCAGAATGGACACTCCATTCAGCCACAAGGAGCAATTAATTACTGGCCATGTAACCAAATGGATAAACTCGAAAGGCCTTATTCTCAGTGTAAAAGTCAAGCACAGATTCCATGCCCTATGTGATTCCACTTCCATGCATGTCCAGAATAGGCATAGCCCTAAATCCTCAGAAAACTTGCACATGGTGAATATCACACAGAAAATGGTGACTTTGCTCATGTGCCCCATTAAGTCTCAGCAAAAGAAGAAAAGTGTAAGAGTGAAGGAAGATGTTCAGAAGGGAGAGAGAGGGAGAGGAAGGCTGCCCTGGCTGGTGTGAGAAGTGTTGTGGGGCTCTGCACCCTGCAGATCCTTCCCAACACCCTTCCCATTTCCCAACCTAGAGGTCCAGCCTGGCTTCCAGAGCCCTATAGAGCCAAGTAGGAGCGTGAACATACTCACTGAATTCTCTCATTTTTCTCCTTTCCACAACAGTTCTGCTTTCTCCTCTCCAGACACAGGCGTGACTGACTGCTCTCCCGGGGAGGGAGGGCCTAGGAAGGGAGAAGGCAGCAACCATCTGCTTTGCCAGGATTCATGTCAGCCCGCAGTTCCCTGGCGCTGTGAACTAAGCTGTGGGGAGCTCCACAAGGTGAGGCTGACCTGCCTTGGCTTCTCAGGAGGGGAGCTGCCTCTCCCATTCCTGGCCTTGCTGAGGCCACACTGTATCCGTTCTCCCATCTGTGAGAACCAAACCCCACGTCCTCCCTGCTGTGCTGCAGGAGGATGACAGGTTACTTGCACATGACCAACTTCCTCTTTACCCGAAGACCTCTCTACTTTATAGATTCTCTTGACTGACATACATTACTTCAATAATAAGAGCAAAACAGGAGGAGAGTTTAGAGGTCAATTTGAAAGACCCTGGACGGGGCCCGGCAGGATGGCTCAGTGGTCTAAAGCACCTGCTTAGGAAAGCTTAGGCGGCTGCAGGGACCGTGGTTCAATCCCCGGCACCACATGCTGCGCCAGCCCTGCCCTCGGGACAGGCTGAGCCGGCCATAAAAATAAATGAATAAACAAACAGACAAAAGTTCTGAAACAAGAAAAAAAAAATTAAAAAAAAAAAAGAAAGACCCTGGAGACTGCTGCAGACAGCTGTGAGGGCCAGGCTAGAGTCTGGCATGACAGAGACGGAGGCATGGGTCTCCTTTGTTCTTAGGTGAAAGGATTCATCTTCAGGCAGTGCTCACAGGCCATTGGCTCTCCAGAGGCCAAGCTGTGTCACCACAGCCTGTCAGTACTCCAGGTGTCCCTCACCTCCAAAGATGGAACCACTTGATGCTTTGTCACCTTGTGCCCCAGACTGTGCCCTCCCATATAATCTAGGGTCAGTTCTACTTTGGGTGGGAAGAAGAGACTACGAGACACCTAGGCTCCCAAGAGTGTTCAACTTTGCCTGTCCCGGCAGAGATTGCTCTCTGACTCACCCTCTGGCGATGCTCTGGTAACCCAGCATGGGGCCCCACCCTGAGCCCTAATTCTACACCCGCCTGCCCAGATGCTCTGCTACATCCATCTGCTGAGCTCTGCCTTGGGGCCTTTCCACTGGAGCCAAAGCCCAAGCTAGAATCCAGGCCTTTCTCTGCTATAGCTCCCAGCCCTTCTGCTGTCCTGTCCAGTGCCTCCAGACACCCGCTCACCCAGAATAAAAACCTGCTTTCCCTGCCACATTCAGGCAGTTACAACAGCTAACTTTGTCTTCATCTCTGACAATGTGGGCTGATGATTCAGGGGTAAGATTAAAAACAAAATGAACAACAAACAAAATCACATGTTCTACCTGAGACCGCTGTTCCTTCTTCACCCAAGGTTAAGCAAGATCTCATCTCTGGAGGCTTCCTTAATGCACATAGAGAAGCCTTGTGATTTCCTAACGTCAGCAGGCCCATTTTCCTGTTGCCCAGTTTAGATCTGATTTGGCAAAGACCCTATCTAGAGCTTGCTGAGCCAGTTTTACTAAGACTAAGAGTGAGTCATAGTAATGGGGTTGTGTTTCCCATGACCAGATCTCACCAGTTCCCTGGTGTGGCTAACAAGACACTGAGAATGTTAAACACAGTGAGGGACCAGAGACCCTTGGGCAAAGTGGGGAAAACAAAGAAGATACCCAAAAAAAGATGCCTGCCTGGCCCCTGCTTCTCTGCTGCAGAATGCCTCAGGCCTACTCCACCTCCACTAGTGGGTGGGGCGGTGGCCTTGGGAAATGTACCTCAGTTTCTTCAGATATAGAGCTAATAATAGCACCTAACTAAGGGTGTTGCTAAGGAGCAAAAACAATTCGCAGAATGGGGTGAGCACTCAATCCATGTTATCTACCATTATTACTACTTTTATCCTTTTCTGTGTTCATCAGGGATGCTGTTAGCATTTTTATTCATATGTTGCATCAGTGAAGAGTCAGACAAATAGAAACCACTAAAAGCATTGCATGCAGCAGAGAATTTAATACAAGAAATAAAATACTTACAAAACCTTTAGAAAAATGTGAGTCTGGGCTGTGGTTAAAAGTGGCCAAGAGTGATCGATCACAAGATGTTTCTAATTGACCAGCCATGGCTCCTAGGATCTCTCATCATCAGCATACTTGCTGGAGTTAAGGATCATCTACTGCCACCTCTGAACCCTAGGAGGCTATGGCCAAGAACACCAGGGGCCAGGAAGCAGCCAGTGGCCTTCTTTACTGTAGGGGCATGGCTTTGGTTGTACAGAAATCATCTCCACAGGCCATATGTATTGGGAAAGGCAGGAGGACTGCTGGCTCAGGCCTGCCTTTTAGACCTCCCAAAGGAAACCTTCCCTTTTAATGGACCTGTGGGTCAATCCCAGTGTTCTTAGTGGTGCTGCTCCTGGTGCCTAGTGGTACCTGGCATGGGCACGTGAACTTCTGTAAGACATATACTTAAGAGGTAGACTGCAGAGTCAGAAGGCTGTGTGCGTCAAAACTTGCAGAGGCTATAATGCTTCTCTTCAGAGGTGAGCTACCCACGGACAAACCTGAAGCACTTGGTATTGCCAGGTTTTTGCCATTCTGTAACTTCTTCTGGGACCAGCAAACTGAGCATCTTCTCATTGTTGTGACTACTGTCTGGGAAATAAGTTGTTCATTTCTCTCACCCATTTTTATGATGTTTTGGGTTTTTCTTATGGATTTGCAGGAGTTCTTTATATTTGAGATAACCTCCTTGGTTTATCAAATGAATGGTGAGACTATCTGCTTTCCATAGCTCCTCTATTAGTTAATTTAGACTTTTACGTGTATAGTCTACATGTATAACCCTCAGCCACAAATCTGAAATTTAAAGTGCTGCACAATCTGAAACTTCTTGAGCCCTCATCAGATGGCATGAGCAGAAAACTTCATACTTGATTTCATGTGGTGGAATTAAACCAAAACACAAGCAAACTAACAGTGCTACACAAAATTCCCTTCAGCTTCGGTGTATAAGCTCTGCATGAGACAAATGGATTATGTGTTCAGTCCTGGCTCTCATCTTCAATATTGTATTATGTATATAAAAATATTTCAAGGGCCAGAGATATAGCTCAGTAGAACAAGGTCCTGAGTTCAATTCCCAGGAAAAAAAAAAAAGAAAAGAAAAATTTTGAAAATCAAAGAAATCCAAATCTAAAGCACTTCTCTTCTTAACCATTTTACTTTAACTTTTGAGATGTTGAAATATTTTTACCAGATCTGTTTTAGGGGATTTTAGGTAAGAAGACTTAAGGCTGTCTTAAGGCTATAAGAATATATTATAATATTATCTACAAAGAGTTACTTTCATGTCTAGTATTTCTCCTATATGTTAGCTAATTGTCTCATCCTATTTATTGATAGACCATCCTTTCTCACTGGTTCTAATGATACCTCTCTCCCTATATCAAATTCCCATCCTTGACTGGTTGTATGGGGGCCACTTCTATTTCTGTGATGACTGTGTACCACCTTAGCTGCTAGAGTTTTATGTAGCAAATCCTCATAGGTGACACAGCAAGTCCTCCTTTTCCCCACCAAAATCATCTGTACTAAAGTTGGCCTCTAATAAACTATGTTAATTTTTGAATCAGAATGACAAGTTTCACCAAAATCAATAATCACCACTAGCTTTTGGGAATTGGCCCATCTGCACCTTCAGTGTGCAGCACAGCATCCGTTACATCATTGCTGCTTAGGAAGTGGACAGATGGGTGGGTGGGTGGGTGGGTGCATAGATGGCTGAAGATGTCACATGGTTCCTGCTCAGGAAGCCAAAGATGTCACATCCAGGGGACAAGTACCACTGCTCTGCCATCCAAGCAGTCTACTGGGATGGTGAACTCAGCCCCCACCACTCAAATTAGAGGAATGAAGTTTAAAGAAAGGAAGACACTTTATTTGTAAAGAAGAAAAGGAAAGGAGAGGGAAGGAGAATACCAATGGATACCTGATAAGAAAGAATTAGAGTTGGGGGCTCTGGAAAGGTGGGGGACCTGTGGGCCCTTTGTTCCCAGTTGCTTTCATAGAGATTCAGAGACCCTCCCCCTCAACCAGAATTTGCCATAACTAGATTGGTTTTTGGACATCTCTGCATAGTATTATTTCTTTCAGTGGGCCACCTGTAGCTTTTTTTCTGTGTCTGTTTATTGGTCCTTAGCCCACCTTTTAAGTCCTTATCTTTGGGGTAGGCAGCTAATTGACAAGGGGGTACCTTATTCATGGTTTTCTTAGCATTGGTAAGGTGACATGTGGAAATCTGTTGCACTGCATAATGACTGTAGAATAATATAGTCTCTACAGAGTGAACATTGTGTGCATGTGTGTGTGTATGTGTGTGTGTGTGTACATAGGTGTGAATACATACTGCCTCAAAGTTGGTCAGCCCCTCCTCTCTTCTTCTATATTCTATTGGAGGTGGGGGTGGCTTGTTCTTTGCATGCTTGGCTTTCCCTCTGTGTCCTGCCTGTCAACTTTTTCTGGTTTCTTGGTGCACATTCTGAGGCCATTTTTTTTTAATTTTAAAGAAAATAAAAAACTTAAAAATAAAAATGATGCACAATTTCAAAACAAGATGATAAGGAATTAATGATGGCTATATTGCATGTTCTTATCTTCAAAATGGTTGTTTAGATTACCAGATATAGGCATGCATAATTGATCAAGTAATTAAGCATTAACTGTTCTTTTCAATAAACCTGTTTCTCTCTGTCTCTCTCTCTGTGTCTCTCTGTCTGTCTGTCTCCCCTTCTGTCTTTGAGATTTATAGTTCAGGATGGCCTTGAGCTTACTGTGTAGCTCAGGCTGCTCTTGAACTTATGGCAGTCCTCCTGAGTCAGTCTCCCAATTGCTGTGATTGTAGGCATGTGCTCCCATGCCCAGATTGGTGCCATTCTTTATTTTATTTATTTACTTTTCCTTTTTAATCCCTGTCCTTGTCCTGCTTCCCATGACAATCTCTCTGGTAAGTTTGTTTTTAACTTCTAGTCTTACCTAGAAGACTTAAAGAGGCCCTGTTTCATTTTGTATTTTATTTTATTCATCTGCAGGCCCCTGCCCCTTCAGACAGATGGTGGGTGGATAGAGGGAGGGATGAATGGATGGATAAGTGGATAAATGGATAAGTGATCTGGTCAAGATTCCATGGCCAGCAGATGAAGTGACAATGACTTGAGTCCAAACCTTCTTTCAATATTCCTAATTCTACACTGCCTATCTTTTATTAGCTCTCCAACGTTCCAGGCTTCCCAGGCTGTGATACACAATAAGATGATATAGTTCAAGAGCTCCAGCTGCTCAGATGGAGCCTTTGTCCCAGGAGTGTAAGAGGCAATTTGTCCAGTGGACTTTAGTGTCTGAGACTGCATGCTGCAGAGCAAGCTAATGAACTCTGTTGTAATTAGGGAAAATATCCCAGCAGCTGGTTGACAAGATAGTCATTGCCTAATTACATTTTTTCTAAGCACTTTAAGTCAATGTTGTATAAGACTATTTTAGAGTTATATTTTAAAAATTATTTTTTGGAGAGAATGGTTTAGAATTACAATAATTATCTGACAATACTGGGACAGGCTTTTTTTTTCCTCCTAAAAGCTCAGTAGACATTCTGTAATTTAATTGTCACAAAGCTGCTGTGAGGTAGGTCTTATTACTTGCCTTATTTTATAGATGAGGAAATTGAAGTTCAGATGGGTGTAAAAACTTTCCCCAAGTTACCACTGGAGTTGGAGCTGGACTAGAACACCTTTGCCCCATCACAGGTATATCTGTCACCAAGGAGAGGGTCCTATTTATTTTCCTAGTCTACCTCCACAATTCTGAAAAGACTTGTGCACTTGATTTCTCCAATAATATTTATTTGTTTATTTATTTATTTGGTACAGGAGCTCACTACACACCTCAGACTTGTGGTGATCCTCCTATTTTCAGCCTCCCCAGTGCTGGCATCACAGGTGTGCACCACCACACCTGGTGTTGGTGGCCAGCTCAGTGCACCTGGGGGTAGGGTCTATGTGGCATGTGGTACCAGGGATCAAATCTCAGTCCCTGTGATCCTAATAATATTTAATTGTTAATTAGTGTCAGGTGCTGTTTTAGATGTTGGAGATACCACAGAGAACAAAGAAGGATCTCTGCTTGCATCAGACTTATATTCTGGCCACAGAAAGTCAGGTAATGAATAAATTCATAAATATATATCAGGTATTAGTAACTGGAGGTGGAGCATAAGAGTGAAATAGTGTTTTAAAAATTGACACAATGGATCTCCAAAACACTAGTAGCTCAAACTGGCTCCCAGGACACTGCTGGCCTGGGACTGCATACAGGTGTACTGAACATCCTTTCAGAGGAGACGCTGTCAGGAAGGGCCTGAGAGCAGGCCTGCACAGGCAGAAGCTGGGCCACAGCCTTGCCCCAAGGCCTACAAAGCTCTGTCACTGTGAGTCCCTCCTGAGCTGTCCACCCTGACTCCACCAGGTACTAACCTGGCTGGTGCTTGGTGAGTGAGGCAGTGCTCTGTGGCCCAGAACTTTCCCCAGTGGTGTGTATTTTTGGAGTCCTGAGTGTTGTTTCTAAACAGTGACAGTCAAGAGCCTATCCATAGGATTATTGGCTAATGACAAAGAATTAAGTGTCTAGGCCTCCTTTGGCCATCTTTACAAGCTAGAATAATAACACCTCTGGAAAAAGTGTTGCTCAGAATCAAGATGATGAAATGCTAGTAAATAAATATATAGAAATATGAAAGAAATTAAACAAATAGTGGAAACCTATGCCATGAAAGAGTGCAGATTGCCTGTGGATGGGGAAAATGATCTTGAACAACCTCTGCTGATATGCAGGGATAAGACATACAAGGAAAGTAACAGAATACAGATGTACCCTGTACTATATTATACTATTTTATTTTAGTGATACAGAGTCTCACTATGTAGTTCAGGTTGGCCTCAAACTCAATAGTCTCCTGCCTCAACCTCCTGAGTGCTGAGCTTACAGGTGTGCATGACCACATCTGGCATGATACCATTTGTTTTAAAAATAAATCTGTTTGCATCTATTTAGAAAGAAAAAAATGGAAAGACAAACACCCAAGTGTTGATTGTATACACAGGACAAAGGCAGCCTGGGCCTGGCCAGGCATGAGTGGGAGGAAGTGGTATAGAAGTACTTTTCTATCTAGACTCGTTAGTGTTCAGGGGTCAGGGAGCTGAGACGCCAGCCTCTGGCCCATCACTGACTAGCTCCAGCTAGTGAGTGCCTCCAAATCCATTTCTCCATATGTAAAATGCAATAATAATAAGATTTATTTTTGAGTGCTCTTGTCAAGATTAGACAGGATAGCATCAAACGTGTTCACAGGGCCCACTGTCATTAGCCCCAAGCTTGCCTGGTGTTCGTGCATGTCTCAACACAGCACCTGGAGCCAGAAGAAAGGCTTCTCATGCCCAAAACACTGAGATGAACCGGTTTGCAAATCAGTGGTTCACTTAGCTTCTCAGATGTTTTCATCAAGCTAATCCATGGATATAGATTTAATTTAAGTGTCGTGAAGATTACAGTGAAATGCAGCTGGGGCTTCTCCAGCTCTTGCTTCAATCCCCTAAAGACAGCCTCAAGTTAATACATTGAAGTAACCTCTATATTTTGAAACAGTTTGCTTAGTTCACTATTTCTTGTTTGATCAACTTTCGTCATCCACTGTCATTGCTGATCCAGTGTCACCCTTCCATTCCACATCTATCCCACACCATCATTTTTATTTTATTTTTAAACTTATTTACTAAGGAAGATTGATTGATTGATTGATTCATTCATTCATTCATTCATTCATTCATTGTGGTACTGGAGTTGAACTGAGGACTTTGCACTTGCCAGGCAAGCACTTATTCTACTGAGCTATCTTCCTGGCCCTCATACCATTGTTTTTATTTTAATTGGAAATGGGTTTATATTATGACAACTGTGTGAACAGATTTGCCATTTAGCTGTCCTTGGGTTCCTGTTTCCAAAGCCCTTTCACAGTATTTTTTTTTTTTTATTCTTCAGCTAACACAGAAGAGATGACTTACTGTACACACTTTATACTCAGCCAAAGTGAGAACAGAAATAGTCCAAATTGCCACAGATCCAGGACCAAAAACCAGGGGACTGCTTAGTTTGAACCCAGTTGATCTCTTTGAGGTTGTCTTGGCAATCAGATGGCAATAAAGTTCTAACCCATTGAGCCATTCTAGACAGCATGCAGTCTAAAGCCTGCACCAATGTTGTCAGCCTCCAGTATCCTTTATTTCTGCTCCTTGGCCTTCATGGGTATATGAGCTGTTTTACTTGGACCCCAGTCTCATCTTTGTTCGTTTACACTTCAGTCTGCACATTCACTTCTTCTTCCACTTGGTGCTCATGGTGAAGAGGTTTCTAAGAAGATGGCATTAAAGTCAAGTGCCACAGCCTTCTTGTGTTTCTCCACCATGCTGTCTCCCCACAGTACTGCAAGGAAGTCTCTCTGGTGCTCTCCTGCCTGGACTTCCTGTCTTTTTTAGCCTGGCTTTGCTGACGTGCATATTTAAAAAAGAATTTGAAGTAAAATAAATCACATAAGCTTAAGTTGCACATAGTTTCTCTTATGTGAAAAACCCAAAGTAGAAATAAATTATGGAGCAAAATAAAAGAGAGATAATAAGAAACGGAGATGGAAAGGACTAAGAGGTAGAGGTTAAAGGAGGAAAGGGGACCAGTGGGAAAGAATTAAGATGTGCTATGTGTTCATGGACCCACAGTGAATGTAGTCATTATGTGTTGTAAACATGTACTAATAAAATTTTTTAAGACCCAGGCATGGGGGTTCCAACATGTAATCACAGATCTCTAGAAGGCCGAGACAAGAAGACTGAAGGTTGGAGTCCTACCCAGACTACTTAGAAATTTAGCAAGACCCTGTCTCAAAATAAGACATAAAAAGAAATTGTAGGTAGAGCTTGGTCTGAAGCCTCAAGTTTAATTTCTAGTACCACACACACACTCCCCATTTCTCTCTCTACACCCCCCTAGACTCTGTGCATTTGCATGTGGCCAATAGTAGTATGGCTTTCTTCCTGGTAATGTAGCCTAGCTCTCTGATGTGAAGCACATATAACCAAAGTGCTGCATCTGAATGTGTTTAACAAATTACGGCTCGGCCCAAGGCTCAGTCCAAGGATCTGAAGTAACCAAGGCAAGGTTTTTCAGCACTGCTAGAGGAGACAGGTAAGTGGGGAGGACACCTTGTGGTCTACATTACAGTACAAAGCGCTGAAGAAGATGCAGAGCAGAAGAAGAAGAAAAAAATAGAGCCACAACCTCACTTGGGGAGCACTTAGAAGACCTCCTATAATTGGGCCTACCTAAGCTGAGCTAAAATATGAGAACATGTGTGTATTACCTTATGTGTTATAGTGATCCAGGTGGGATCTAAAGCATGCTGCAAAATGCTTGAAACCATTGGATTGACAGACATCCTTTGGGGCCTAGCAATTAGTCCTGGGTGTCCTGAGCCTTCTGCTTCTGCACTTTCCCACTGACATGAGCAACACCTGACACACAGTATTTTATTTTGTTTATTTAGTTTTATCTTATGAAGCTGGGAAGTGAAGCCAGGGCCTCACCCACACTCTACCACTGAGCTACATCCCCAGGCTTTTTTCTTTATCTTAACGTAAAGTCTCATTAAGCTGCAGAAGCTAGCCATCAATTTGTGATCTTCCTGCCTCAGTGTTGCAAGTAACTGGTTACAGGCCTGCACCACTACACCTGGCATAGCTGGTGCTTAACACAGTGTTGAATGAATGAATGTCCAATGTGGCATTGTACATCAGGAGGGATTTTTTTTAAACCCTTTAATAAATGGTCCTACAAGGGCACATGGCCCATAATATGCACACACTAAATAAAATTACCACTTTTTAAAAATTGAGTACAAGGAGACTAAATCAAAGAGAATTTTATGAGACAACCACAGGGCCTGTGGTTCAATCCTGGGCACCACATGCTGTGCCAGCCCCACCCCCAGGCCAGACTGAGCTGGCCATAACAGAAAGAAAGGCAAAAAGGAAGGAAGGAAGAAAGGAAGTTTTAAAAAACAATTTTAAACTTTTTGAAGGCAGTATAAGAGCTGCCATGTGACACTAAAATGTTCTTAAATTGGGCAATGTACGTAAATCATGACAAAGACTGGTGAAACAGACACAGTAAAGGCAAAATTTCTCTTCAGCCAAGACAACAAGGATACCTCGGGTGTGCAGCGCTGAGCTTAGAGCCCATGGTGACTTGGCCATGTAGGCAGAAGGGCTCAGAGAGCCAGGCCCACTGCTCCGACCAGTGTCAGTGTCCCTCCGGGACAGAAGCAGCTTTCTCAGGACCTGACACACTAGAGTACAATCATATGCCATCGTTTTTTTTGTTGTTTTGTTTTGTTTTTTCTGTCTCTCTTACACAATTTCACTTAAAATGTGGAAAGAATTGAGAGAAATTGAAGAAGAAAAAGATGCTATCCTTCACCTCTAGAAACTTAGCCTACCAGACAGTGATGACAGACATGACTAGAGGGTGATGATGCCATCACCACCCCTCACCGTGATCTCCTGTGGACAGAGAATCAGCCCCAGCCATTCCTGCCGGCCCCCTGGACCCTCTACAACTCCCATGATCCCCTGTGCCCTACCTCCTGCCATGCGCTTGTACCTGTGCTCTCTTGTCCACTTCCACAGCCACAGATGCCATCTCTGATCTGAAAATCCAGCCAAGACCCAATGTAGCCACCTTAGAATGGCCCCGTATCTTTCAACCTATCAGAAACTAAATGAATTTTTAATAAATAAATAAACAGCCAGGCATGGTGGCACACTCCTGTAATCCCAGCACTTGGGAGGCTGAGACAGGAGGATCAGTGTGAGTTTAAGACCAGCCTGGGCTACAAAGGTGAGCTCAAGGCCAGCCTGAACTGCATAGCGAGACCCTGCCTCAAAAAGACAGAAAAAAAAAAGACAAAAAGGAAAGAAAGCCGGGCGTGGTGGCTCACGCCTGTAATCCCAGCACTCGGGAGGCTGAGGCAGGAGGATCAGTGTGAGTTTGAGACCAGCCTGG
>PVJA010007527.1:37500-68183 GCA_004027025.1 Myocastor coypus | reverse complement strand
TAATATAACCATTGTTAAATTTAAACAATAAAAGAATTGAAAAAAAAAATACTTGAAGGCACTGGTCACTCTTGGCTAGTGTATCAATCAGCTTCGTGTTACTGCAACACAAGGCCAGAGGAAGCTGACTTATAAAGATAGTCTTTAAAGTTCAAGGCCTGAGATGGGAGGTGGTCTGTCAGGGCAGAAGCATGCATAAGAGTGAATGGTCACACGCTGACTAGAAGCAAAGAGAAAGTGGGTGAGCAGGGCCAGGCTTGCTCTTTCTAGGACTGCCCTCAGCTGTCACACCTGACCTGCTTCATACCCAGGGACCTACGGGCTTCCTACTAGACCCAGCTTCCCAAAGGTTCCAATACTGTTCACCGCACTACCCAAGGGCCAAGACTCCAATCACAGTGGACCCTTGAGGAATGCTCAGGCCACAGCCTAACCACAACATTTACCTTTCCTTCACGAAGGAAACTTCATGGCCTTTGTTTCTTCGGTATGGCATCATACATGTAATGCATAAAAGAAAAGAAGGGACTGTACATGGTGATATGTGTACTGGGGAGGCTGAAGCAAGTGGACTGCAAGTTCAAGGCCAGCCTCAGCTAGCAAGACCCTGTCTCCAAAAAGCAAAACAAACAAGAAAAGATAAATTGCCTCATTTAAAAATTAAAATATCTGTTCTCCAAAAGATACTGCTAAGAGGATGCAAACACAAGCACAGAATGGGAGAAAATATTTGCAAAACATATTTGATGAAGTCCTTCGCTGCGGAATATATAAAGAACTTTCCAGATAATAATAAAGGGGGAAAAAAGCCCATAACTTAAAAAATTGGCAGAAGGTTTAGCAGAATCTTCTGGAGAGGAGATATGTGGATGGGAAGTACATGAAAACATGTCAACATAATTAGTTATAAGGAGAATGTAAATGAAACACACTTGAATAACCATGAGCTGTGTGTGTAAGCCTGTTAAAATGGCAAAATACAACAACAAATGCCGGCAAAGATGTTAAACGTCTGCACCTTGCATGCATTCCTAGTGGAAATGCAAAACAGTACAGCCACTGTGGAAAACAGCTTCACAGCCTTTCCTGAAGTTAAATGTGTGCAAGCTGCGTGATTCAGCAATGCTGCACCTAGACACGAAATAAAACTTGTGTATGTATAGCAAACTATCATTGAGTATTTACATACCTTTACCCTGGATTGCCAAAAGCGAGGAACTCAGTGGTAGAGCGTGTCCTTAGTATGCACCTGGTCCCCGGTTCAATACCCAGCACTGACCACACACCAAAACTTGAATGCCATAATTACCAAATCCCTGAGACATAATCTCCAAATGCCTTCAATCAACGAGTGGATAAATGATAGAAAGGTTGTGTCCTGATTATGGTGATAGTCACATGACCATAGGAATTTGTCGTAATTCTTAGAATTGTGCACAGTGTGATCAAAAAATACGGTGAATTTAAAAACAAATTTATTATGATAAATGATTCATTGTCATTAATCCTCCTCAAAATCCTCCCGCTCACTTCAATCATTCTTAGCCTGTCCCTGCCACTCTCAAGCAGCTCTGGAATTTCATCTTTGTGGATGTCTTTACAGGATAGGATAAAAAAAAAGATATGGTGAGCGCCGCTGCTGAGATCCATGCAACACAAAGGCTCCTACAACCTTTGGATATGTCCTCCTCCACACTGTCCACTGGATCTGGTAGCACACCACCTCCGGGCCTTTTCCAAGTCTAAGTGACCGTGGAAGGTAAATATTCTGAGTAAATTCAGGACACAGAGGCCACCACCACAGCACAGATAAAGTCATTCAAGAAAGAGGACTCCAGAGCTTTTCCAAAGGTCGCAGAAGTGAGGGACAAAATGTATCTGAAGCAAAGGGGAACATGTCAAGGGGGCAAATGGCGAGGTGCTTTTTACTGTATTTTTTTTCCAATTCAAGCATTCACCTTATGTACTTGAAAAGTGAACTATGCATAAGTTATATTCCATAATATTGACTTTAAAAACAGGGTTGTTTGTTTTCTCAGGTTTTTCAAAATTTGGGGTCTTGCAGGTGTTATTAAGCTAAGAGCCCAGAGCTGTGTCTCTGGCTCTCCACCCCTCAGCTCATCGAAGGCTCCACACGTGGGTGTTTCAGAGCTTAGGGTAGAATAACTGTTAAGTAATTGAAATCCAGGAACTGTGTATGGTTTGGACACAGCCTAGTAACATAATTTTCACCAAGAATATGAAATTTTATAAACCATGTAAGTTTGGGGGATCCAAGACCCTAAGACAACTTCATACTACACGTCATGCTTATCTTATGAAAGCAGACTCATCAGGGTCTAAACAAGAAGCACAGGAAATATACAGATGCCCTACATTTATCTACTAAAATCTTAAATATAGTATGGATTTACGTTAATGTAGAAGTAGGAAAAACATGAGCAACATTAACAATATTTATGCCAAAGTGCTAGAATTGTAGTTTTTAACTGATGAATAAATGTCAGCTCATTAAAACCCCAAGACCACTGGCTTCGTTTGTTTTGGTGCCTTTTGTTGCTTTTAATTTTTTAAGGTATATGTTTTTAATCTGTTTACAAAAACGACACATACTATTTACAGAAAACATTTGATTTATTTTGTATTTTTAAAATGTATTTACTTATTTGATACAGGGTCATGCTGCGCAATTCAGAATTGTAGTAATCATCCTGCCTCAGTCCTCTCAGCACTGGGATTGCAGTTGGGCACTACCACATCCAGATTTGGGGCCAGCACAATTGGTTTTGGGGCCATCAAGGTGTACCCAGAGTTCTAGGCTGGCACTGCAGTACCAAGGATCAAACTTGGATCCTTGCCAGGCAGGCACTTAGACTGTTGAGCTATCTCCCCAGCCTTTTTATTTAATTTAATTTTATTTATTATGTGTAATTTTGAGACAGGGTCTTGCTATGTACAAGCATGCACTACAATACCCAGCAAGACATTCGAAAATAATGAGAAATACGTGTGATATTCACATATAAAAATTACAAAATCGTGCCACTTTAAGCATTTGTTGCACCGAGTTCCAGTCTTAAGAATATAAATATTTCTCGCATTCTTTTAGTCATGGATTCACTACTTTGCAACAAGGCCATTGGTACATGGTGACATTTCACTGTCCCAGAAGCCTCTCACGGGCTAGGGAGATAGCTCAGTGGAATAAGTGTTTGCCTGGCAAGTGCAAGGTCCTGAGTTTGATCCCTGGTACTACCAAAAAAAAAAAAAAAAAAAAAAATCCCAGAAGCCTCTCACTCTGCATCCCCTGAAATGTGCTCAGTTGCTGGAGATAACGTGGCTGCTGTGGCCTGACTGGATAAGCAGCCCACATGCTAAGCACATGGTCTTCTTTGCAGTGATAATTTTCTGGACTAATGGAAGACAAATGTGCAAGTAAGATAAATGTCCCTCTGTCCTTTCCCTGAGTACTGTCAACCTCCCAGAGGCTTGTCCGATGGTGGAGTGCCAAGGGGCTGAAGCAGGAGGACTCCAAGGCAAAGAAAGGTTCAAGGCATCTAGTGCTGGCCAAAGAAGCTCACTGTCTGTACGTGTTTACAGGGCTGGCCCTCTGGAGCCATAACTCCCTTTTGGGGTCCCAAGGTGGAGTGATGGCTCAGCTACCTGCAGGGCAAATAGGACTACTTATCAAGTGCCACCCTATAAGGAAAACCCAGGGCTCTCAGAGCCAACTGGGTCAGCCCCGCTGCAAACTCAGTGACTGGAAACCGTCCGATGTTCACACACCTGCTCTTTGTGGCTGCCCAGGCTGGGCCCCCATGAGCAGTATGCCTACACTGGCTCAGGGCAGTAACAGATGGGACAGGGTTGGCTTGAGCACACCCATGGGCAGAGCTGTGAGTTACCCTGGCAACTGTGTGCAGGGTGCAATGGAGTCAAGTAGGCTCTGAAGAAGGGACTCTCCAGAAGCTACCAGAGCCACCCAGCTATAGATTTCCTGCAGTGGGATCCTGGGGAGGAGGCAAGAAGAGAATGCTGGGAGATAGTCCTCTCTTATGGTTGAGGACCTAAGTTTATATAGTACCATTTTGTTGGTGTTATTAAAAATCTAAGACATGTTCACTTAAGGAAATCTAGAAAAAAATATATGTAAAAATGAAAAGAAATGTAATCACTCAATATAACTCCTCAGGCCTATGCATTGCTAATGGCCATGTAGCCAGCTAACTTGCCTACATATGCCGAATAGTGGTTCACGCCCCTCCCGTGCTGAGCCTTCCCTGAGCTTCCTAGCTGTGGAAAGGCACCCTTCTCCATCACGAAGTATTCTACGTTGTTGACAATACACAAAATGCGGGCAGGTCACCTGCAGTTCAGCATCTCTCCACTCTACTTTGTTGGGGTCCCCTCCTGAGCCCCACACTCAGACAGCTGCCCACATAACCCTTCCCCAAGACCACATGCATTTGACAAGAAACTCTTAGGAACACATCATCTCTCTAAATCTAAGATTTAGTCACTAATGGCTGAGTATCAGGGCAGGGAGAAATTTGGGGTTTCTCAAAACTGCTTTTCCAATTCTTTGGTTAAAAGTAAAATGAAGACATTGAGTACAGCCTGCACCTTCGATGCATGGCGCAGAGGTAGCTGACCCTCCCCTGCTAGTGGCATGAGCTAAACCAGCCATGTATTCGAATGCATTGATTACTGGGGAGCAGCTCTTAAGAGGCACTCACCAGCAGTTTGGGAACTGGGAGTCACACAGCATGGCTTGCAATTACAGCTCTGTAAGTTGTAGCTGGATGTCCCAGCACAAGTTATCTAGCAATCCCCGGTCCTTTCCTCTCCTGAGAAAGGAGATAGCAATGGCCCCGTCTCCCAGGGTTATTGGAAGAATCTTATAGGCTCATGGGTGGGGCTTTTGGGTGGTGATTGGGTACAGTGCAGAAAGGCAAGGGGCAGTTGCCCTTAGGAGGTGGCCTCTATGCATAACAGGTGGGTCACAGGTCAGGGGGAAGGTGACCTGGAAGGTGCATCTCCCTCCTCAGCTCTTCCCCTCCCTCTCCACTTCGTGTCCACCGGTCCGTCCAAGCACTTCTACTCCCAAGCTCCTCCACGGCCACACCTTCCTGCCTTGGAGCCAGCTGGCTATGGACTGAAGCGCAACTTCCACAGTCCTTCTTTCCTTTAAGCAGCAGGTACCTGGTACTGTGTCACAGAGACAGCCATAACAGACCAGAAGTAACCATATACAATAGCTTGCTTCGTGGCAACTCAATTAGCCAGCAAATATTTCTCGACTGTCTTCTGTGTGGCAGGCACAGAGCTGGGATTACAGGCGTGAGCCACCATGCCCAGTCTCAATCGCCATTTTAGCGCACCCTGTTGGCGGGGCCAGGGGCAGGCTCCGAGTCTGAACCCCCTGTCCCCTGAGTCTGCTTGCGTGTGCTTTATTGCCCTGAACTATTTGGCCAGCCCTCGTCCATGAACTTCAGAAAGAAGATAATGAGCCTGCTCTTTCTTACTTACAGTCATAGTTACAGTTTCAGATGAGTCAGATAAAGTCATAGGCATGGATGTGTTCTCCCTGGGGCTATAATAAGGATAGGGGACAAGAAGGCTCAGCAGCTGGAAGAGGCTCAGAAGAGGCTCTGTGCTCAGCCCTAAGTGGAGAGGTAGATCTGAAGAGGTGGGTACAAAACAAGCAAGAACTAAGTGCAAAGACTGGAAATAGGGCTGGGGAGATAGCTTGATGGTCTAACTGCCTGCCTGGTAAGCACAAGGACCAGAGTTTGAACCCCAGTACAGCACGCCATGCCAGTCCTGGAACCCCAGGCACACCATGCCAGCCACAGAAACTGGGTGTCGTAGGGGCCCAGCAGGATTGATCAGTGGTCTAAAGCACCTGCTTGGGAAGGCTTGGGTGGCTGCAAGGACCACGGTTCGATCCCCAGCACCACATGCTGCCCCAGTCCTGCCTCAGGGCAGGCTAAACCAGCCATAAAAATAAATAAACAAACAAAGTTCTGAAACAATAAAATAAAATTAAAAATTCTAAAAAAGAGAGAGAAAGAAACTGGGTGTCGTGGTGCACACCCATACTCTCAGCACTGGGGAGACTGAACAGAAGGATCACTATGAGGCCGAGCTGTGTAGCGAGATCCTGTACCAAAAAGATTTTTTAAAAAAGACTATAAATGCTGAACTATGCTTGGCATGGCCAAGGAAGAGGGGGATGGCAGCGTGACCAGGGCCCTGGGAGGGAACCTTGGGGACGTGGCTAGAGAGCAGGCTGGAGTAGCGCTCTGGAGCTGGGGATGGCAGACAATTGCTATAAAGGGCCAGAAGGAAGTAGGTTAGGTTTGTGGGTCACAGTCTCTCCTGTTGCAACTACTCACACTGCCCCACACCAGCCACACGTGCATAGGTGGATGTGGAGTGCTCCAGTACAATCCTTCTTACAAAAGCAGGCAGGGGAGAGAGGCACATTTGGCCATCAACCCTTGATATAGAGCCTTGAAGACCTACGTAAGCATCCTGGACTTAGCGGGCGCTGACTTATACCTGAGGAGGATTTCTCTCCTCTATGAAGGGTGTACTGGGAAGGGAAGAGTGGAAGCAGGGACCTAGACAGGAAGCAGCTGAGGTAGTCCCGTGAGAGAGAACAACAGGGCAGCATCACTGGTGAGGCAGGGGTGCTGAGGAGTGATTATCTATTGGATTAGAACCAACAAGATTATGAAATGAATTGAATGAGAAGGATGAAGGAAAGAGAAGAGCCAAGGATGCTTTCTGGGTTTCGGCTTTAGCAACTGGATGTACAATGGCGCTGTAACGGGGAACACAAGAGGGGAGGAGAACCAGGAATACAGGAGTTCAGTTTTGCCCCATTATGCTCAGATACCTGTCAGGCATGCCGCTGGGGGTATCTAGCAGGTAGCCTAGTGTCTGCCCATTTAGAGCTCAGGAAAAGCTCCCGATGGGAGCCTGGGAATTTGGGAGCCATCAGAGCACAGGATGGGCCTCCTCCAGGAGCACCTAGGTTGCAAGAAAGGAAGTTAGGAGACCTAAGCAGACCAAATCAACTCAACAAGTATTAAGTTAGTACCGTGACTTGCCTTTTTGGCTCAGAAATCAGTGGAACAAGGCAATTTTACAGAATGGCTTAGCCTACCCTTAAACGGGGGAAAGCCAGATCCTTTTTTCTGTGCCTGCTAGAGCTGTGAATCAGCCAGTGTCTGATTATATGCGCCAACCAGAAACAGGTGGGGATCATCTCAAATACATCAACAATCCCAAGTCCACGGGTGATATCTTTTAGTCTGCAGTTTCCAGCTCTTCCTGCAAGATTCCTCTTTAAATTAGGTGAGAAGCCACCTTAACTTAAGCTTCTCTGTCTTCTGTCACTGCTTCCTACCAGGGCCAGTATAAGAAAGGAGCAGGCAGCAGGGCACAGGGAAAAGGATGATCAGAGGACGTGACAGTCTAGTTCACCACAGTGGCCGCAGGTACAGGTCCCCACGGGTCCCTGGCCAGGAAGGTATCCACCAGGCAGCCAGCTGGTCCTGCTGAGACTGCTGTTCCCATTTCCCGACTTGCACGCAGGGTTTTTCTCTCTGACCCAGTTTGGCCATTGGCACGGGGGCTCTGCTGCCTCTTGGCACGCTCCCTTTCTCCCGTCAGTCCCCTTTTCCCTGACAGCTTCTCTTATTTCCAGCCCCAGAAAAGCATTGAAGCCTCAGGAGGCAGATGGTGCATCAGCAGAAGACCTGCTCTATGAAAAGCATTTTGAAGCATTCAGGCTTTCACCTCTAAGAGTGAGCCAGGCTAGGCCCCCTGGGATCAGGGAGCTAAAAATAGCCCAAGACTTGTAAATGAAGAAGTTCCGCTGTGCTGTCCCCTTAGTCCTTCGCAGCTCCGCAGGGTGCAGAGGAGGCTCACAGCTCCAGTGGAGGTTCCTGTTCTAGCCAGGCCTGTTGGAAGCAAGCTCCCCACAGCCCCTGTGAATCGATTAACTGTGACTGTCTCACTGTCCAGCTTCGCGGTCACCCCAGTGAGGGTACAACATGGGATATCCTCCTGATTTTGAGTTGCATTTCCAAGAAATTGTAATGTCACACGTGTGCACCCTAAATTAGCATTCACAAGGCCACCAGCATAAATGAGTCTCCTTCCCTCCAGCTCTAGTTCTTCTCCCTGAGGACACTATCTGCCCAGCACGGTGACAGCATCCACCCAGCTCTCTGCTAGCAATTTCCACATGTCTGTTGGGTGCTGTACGCTACTCTGGGTACTATGCCAGATGATCCGAGCTCACGAATGAATAAATGTGGTTTAACTATAGCTCCTCATTTGCCTTGGGAGATAAAGCACAGCGAAGGGTTTTCCCAGGATCTATTTGTACTGCTCCAAAATAGGCAAGATCAAAAGCACAGCCAGCAGGAGACAGACTGGGGCCACCTCCAAGGGCAGTATTTTCCTGGGAACCCTAGTCCCTAGGGATGACCCTTGGTGGCTTTTGTCCTGTGTCATATGGTGACATCAACAGGCACCCAACTCATGGTGACAGAGTGTAGCGAGTAGGAATCAGATGGGCCTTGTGTCCCTTGCGGGTGACCTAACTTCTCTAAGCCTAAATTTCTTCATCTATAAAACAGGGATCTGGACACTGTCTTCCTCATGGGGTGGCTGTGAAGACTTGGTGACAGGGTGTATCTAAATCAGTTGTTCTCTCGCCTACCATAGAATAAACAATAAATGGTACTGTTTTAAAATACAGTATATTCAAAGTGTTGAGGTGTAGGGTAGAAAGACCAGGAGAAGATGGTCATTAAGATGAGAGTGTAGGAACTGTGGAGACAACTTAGAGGTCTAAGCACCTTCCTGGCAAGTGCAAGGACCTGGGTTCAATCCCTAGTACCAGACACTGTGCCAGCCCCGGACCCCTGGGCACACTGCATTGGCCACCTAAATTAAACTAGGTGTGGTGGTGCATGCCTGCAATCCCAGCCCTGAGGAGGCTGAGACAGCAGGATCACTAGGAGGCCCTGTACCAAATAACTTATCAGTTAATTTTTTAAAAAAAAGATGAGAGTCTGGTACTCACATTTCCTAAGAGCAAGGGCATGCCAGGCCCTGGGGTAGGGACAGTGGGGAATGTCAGGTCATTCAGGAGACAGAGGAATGAGAACTGGCCAAGACTCTCCATAATGGCTTCCAGAGAAAGAGGTGAGGCAGGGGAAGAAGGCTGTGACAGGCTGGTGTCAGTAATGCCAGTGGTTTACATTTTCAAGACACGATCTAGGGAGGGGTCAACTGCTGTTGCTGGGAGCTGGCCTGGGCTGGCAGTCCTTCTGCAGTCTTCGGGATGCCAGATGCCAAATCATCAGAATCCAGAAAATTAAAGACACAGTTTATAAACATAACTTAAAATTCTCTTTAACTTACTTATGTATGGAATATGACGTTTTGTCTACTAAGTGGGGAGAATCGGGTTTCTTTTCTTTAAATTAAATTAAATCTGACTTGGAGACTTGTTTCTGATGGGTGGGAGTAGTCCACCCCCTGTCCTGTTGGGGCTCTCTGCTCACTGTCCAGTCTTCACCTCCAAGCTGGGATTCTCTCGCAGAGCAAGGGATTCTGGGAGGCCTCCCTGGGCTTCAGAATACAGCAGTTTCTGCTGAGACGCTCACCGTCCAGCCTCCTGGTTCCCTGCTGCACCTGTGCCACATGGCCAGAGGCCAGGAGCCTCACAGGTGCACCATACAGTGATTCCCACAGCCACTCCTGAGCCCAGAAAAATGTGGGCATCTGGCTGACAGACCCTCACCAGGAGCAGCATGCATGCAGAGTGAAGCCCTTGCCCCGCCCATGCTAGGGCCTGGTCCTTCCCACTTGGCTTCCTCTTCTTTCGCAACTCTTCTCACACTCACTCATCTTTGCAACCCTTTCTGCCCCTCTGCGTGTTGAAGGCACGATCCTCACTACTTGCTTTGCCTAGATCTCACTTTTCTCTCTTCTTTATCTCCTATCTTAAATTCAGACCTACTTAATGCTTACTGAGGACCTACTATGAGCCAAAGTGTCTCTATGACTTAGTTTGCATCAATTATGTCCCACGGCAACCTTATAATATGGGCAGTCTGAGCTGGGGAGAAAGCTCACCAGTCTAGGTGCCTGACTGGAATTAGAACTAGAATTCGATCCCTGGCACCACATGCTGTGCCAGCCCCAGAACCCTGGGCACTCTGCATTGGCCACCAAAACCTGATGTGGTGGTGCATGCCTGTAATCCCAGCTCTGGGGAGACTGGCACAAGAAGATCAGTACAAGTCCAACCTTCATAGTGAGACCCTGTACCAAACAAACAAATAAATAAATAAATGATTTTTATAATTTTATTACTTTTAATGAGAAATAACGAGACAGTATCAAAACACATTAGTAGGACAGCCACAATAATTAATACAGTGCATATTGTCATCTTCATAGTAGTTGATCAGAGTACAAGATGCAGGCATGACAACTTTTCTAAACACTACTAGTACAAATATTTCTTCTCACTGAGCTAAGAGAAAGTACTTGTATGCATAGTCCAATATTTAACCATGAGGCTTGAAAAGCAAATAAATGATTTTTTTTAAATATAGTGTTATTAATACCCATTTAATAGATAAGGGCAGTGAGGCTCCAGAATCTTCAGTAATTTACTCACAGCACTACAGTCAACAAACCTCAGCTCTGTCCCACTGGAAAACTGCTGCTCCAAATCAGCCTGTCAGACTAGTTAGTAGTGCTGCCTCTTTCAAGAAGCCTCAGATTTCTCCTCCAGCTGTGAACTAACTCCTCTGTGGAAAAGGGGCAAATAGTTCCTTACCCAGCGTCCTCCTCTTTCACCTGTGCACGCCGCTGAACAGCATTTCCCAGCATCCCTTGTGGTTTGGTTGGTCCTGTGGATGCCATGTTTAGTTATGGCACATGATAAGGGTCATGCCCAGAAGGGGCTCATGAAAGCTTCCCGTCTGAACTCTTTTCTTATCAGCTGGCTGGAGGGTTCTTTTCTAGAGCGACCTCGGGGCTACCTGCTGAAGAGAGCAGATCATATGGAGGCATGGGTCACAGAGGATCACTTCAGTCAGATTCCCTATTGCATGCAGCCAGCACCATATTGAACTGTTGTGGGACAGAGATATAAACTTTTATTATGTTAAACTGCTACATGTATCTGTGTGTCTGGGCTCATGTTACTTCAACCAGAGCAGCCTTCTTGGGGGCTTTCCCTTATCCCGCTGCTTCATAATGGCTAATGTATGTGTTCATTGCATGTGTAGGATACTACTCACCCATGCCCCATGCACGCAGCAGAGTGAGCTAAGTTTTACTGCATCCCAAGGGAAGTCTTTAAGGGGAAAACACTACAAAAGGCAGCGTACACAACACGTGTGGAAAGAGGAAGAGAGGGTGGTGTTTACAAGTGGGGAAACACTTAGCTCATGGACGGCTTAGAGGCCTTGGCCAAACAGCCCAGGGCTATCTCTGGACCCACTCTCAGTACTCTGGGCCTTCACATCCTAGGATGCATAAAACTTAGCTGAGGCTCTTGTACTCCAGCAGCTGCTTGGGTCCTCTCCGCCAGCCCCAACGGCTCAGGTTGCTGCTCAGAGGCCTCCCCTGGGTCTCAAGGTCAGCGGCTCAAGCTCAGATGAGACCCTGATGAAACCTTCCCAGTGCCACCCCTTCACCCCAATTCTCTGTATCTTATCAACAAGCCTGGGATGGGCCTTGGCACCCACAGGAAGCGTGTAGGAGACCCAGGCACTCTGCACTGTCATTCAGGTCCTCAGCAGCTGTGTTATGAATACCACGGCACTCTATGTGCTGGTTCTGAATTGAATTGCCACATATTTAAGTGTTTCAGTGGGGAAATAAGCACCAGTTTTGTTACAAGTTACCTTTGGAAGTAAAACTCATTCATAAGGAGAAGCTGTCTTTATGAATGAAGAAAGGACTGCACTTGGTTTTGCAAATAAGCAAATAAGAGGCTCCTAAAGTTGGCAAATAAAAGGGTCCCCTGAATGGTCACCCTCAAACAAGCCCGCCAAACTCGTTCCATCTTCTCAATCCTTGGCATGCCTGCCTGTGCCATGTACCACTGCTTGCTTAATATTTCCCTCTAAATGGATACACACACACAGGTACTGTTTTAGAAGTGTCAAATATTGAAGGGGAAACTCTTGTGTAAGAAGAGTGTGAAAGATGAGTGTGAAAGTCAGGATGGACCCAGAGAGAAAGCGATACCTGGGGGTGAGAGGTCAGGATCAGACAGACCAGAGCGGGGGTCTGAGATCATCGGGGGAAAGAGAGTGGGGTAGGCAACAGGCAGCCCAGAGAGAGAAGGAAAGGCCTGGGGTTTGGTGGCAGATTGTGGAGGAAGAGCTGAGGGCCAACAAAGCCACCAGAGACTGGCAGCGATGGCGCCCAGGAATAGGACAGCTAAGGTCAGACTCAGGCTGGGACCTAAGGATTCCACAGGCTCTGGACTGGGGAGTGGGGGGTCCATGGAGCGCAGGGGAAGGTGAGGCCAGGACGAGGGTCTTGGGGAAGGAAGGCTGAGGTGGCAGAGGAGATGAGAAGATGAGGGGGGCCGCAGCAGGCAGACACAGGCTGAGGAGGCAGGGGAGCGGGGAGAAAGCTGGGTCCAAGGGAAGGTCCTCCTGGGGCTGGACCAGAGCCAGTTGTGCTGCTGGCAACCAGGAGACACACTGGTGCCTGCATGTCACCCTAGAGAAGCACTGCCTTAATGAATACCAAAAACTCTGTGTCACCAGCAAGAGGGTTTCTTGGCAGAGGCAAAGTGAGTGAGAGGCCAAATAGGGCAAATGCCAGGTGTGCCCAATCCCAGCACTGTTGCCAGGGGACAGGGAAGTATTTGCCTTCGAGTCAGTTCCAAGTAGGTTCACCAGGGCAAGAGCCTATCTCGTTCCCTGCCATCCCCTTGTGGCAGAGCGGTACTTGGCACATAGTAGGAGCTCAAAAAAATTTTTTTGAATGAATGAGTGTCTGAGTTTGTGGGTGACAGGCAGCAGTTCCCAGAATGGTGAAACGGCTGCAGGAGCCTTAGCCTTAGGTTGTTCGCCTTCAGATCCTGACTCAAAGTGCAAGGCCCTTCTGGTCCACCTGTCATGCAGAGCATAGGCTCCCCTCTGCAGGGATGGGCACACCTGTCTCTTCTCACTGTACCTATCCACCTTGGGGCTGAATTCATGCTTAGAATTTAGGTAAAACCAACCTTCTGAGTCCCTCAGATGGATGCCAGGAACCGGTCCATGAGCACTATGAAAACAAGCGTAACCAAATAGCTAAAACTACTGAGTGCTTAAGCTACAACCAGGAATTGTACCTCACATACCCTGTCGGATTCCATCCTGGCCGCCACGCAGGGAGCATTCACCCATGACCTCCTCAGAACCAGTCAAAAGGGGAGAGGTTCTTCTCCAAGCTCTTGGTGCATCTGTAAGTGACCTGAACAGAGGTAGTAGGACAGAGCACCTGGCTATTGGCCATCGACAGTGCTTCTATCTTGGCCCGACCTCAATACCTTTGCAAGCTGACAGAGGACCTGGATCTGACCTTTCTAAAGTTTTCCAACTGTCACCCAGCTACTTTAAGCCTCAGTTTATTCCGTTGTAAAGTAGACATAACTGTGGCATCTGGTCCATGCACGTCACCTCCTTCGCAGTTGTTATGGAAATAAAAGTGTGACCATATTTCACAAGCTACCAAACATGGGGTGTAATGGATTATAATTATACAGACTGTTTAGGGCAGGTGGGCAATGACCCAGACTCTAGCTGTCACTGTAACTGTTTCTGTTCCAGGGAACAGCACTGGTTCCTTTTCCTCCTGCTCTCAG
Organism: Myocastor coypus; assembly: GCA_004027025.1. NCBI lineage: Eukaryota > Metazoa > Chordata > Mammalia > Rodentia > Myocastoridae > Myocastor > Myocastor coypus. The sequence goes on along the minus strand of PVJA010007527.1, from coordinate 54,271 downwards.
CTGGACTTGGGATTTGTCATTCTGTAGGCTGGTGGCCCTGTCTCAGTGAGGAGTTCAGAAGGAGTCTACTTCAGGACTGTAGGTGTCCAGAGACAGGGAAGGAAGGTGTCTTAGCAAGCCTTAAAAGAGGACAAGTTTATTTTGTCTCATGTCGCCAGAGTTTCGGTCCTGGCATGGTCAGAGGAAGGGCAGGGGTAAGGAGGGTGACACAGCTCACCAGACTGCAGGTGCACTGACCAACCCCCTTCCATGCACCCGGCCACACCTGCACCACCTCTAGCTGCATCACCCACAATTCAGTCACCTTTAGAAAGCCCCACCAGCTAGCACGCGAGGCTCCTAGGGACGCCATCTAGACATAAGCCATGACAGGAAGTAAAGAAGGAGCAGACATTTGTCCTCTTCAAGAGGTGGGAACAGAGAAACCAGCGGCCCCTGGGGCCTCGCCCACACCTGACGCCCCCTGCAGGTGAACTGCCTGTGGCCCCTGGGGATGTTCCTCTCCTGCACTTGGGGAAGTGGGTGAGGGTGAGCTTCTGAGGTTGCTTCTTCCCAGAGCTTCAAACTGTGCTTTAGTTTCCCAATACGCCAGGCTCTGAGTGGACCCAAGCTGGCACCTTCTCTCGAGCGGGAAGCCAGCCCATGGTCCACTGCCCTGGAGCCTGTCTAGCCTCTGATCACTTCCCATTTATGTCCCCAAGACCAGGGGAGCCTGTGCTGCTCCCTGAAAACCCTGAGCCCATCCCTTCAGGGAGGCACCACTGTCCATCCCCAAGTGAACACGGCCATCACCCCAGAAGGAACCCTTGTCTATCTGGGCAGAGACTTCAAACTTCTTAGAGGCTTAACTTCAGCCCTTGACCTCTCTGATTGTTTTCTTTTTCCACTTAAAGGGTAAAACATCCATTGCCAGACTATTTTAGGTGAACTCACAAAAAAAAAAAAAAAAAAGGAAAGAAAATCAACGTTCAGACGTCATAGCTATTTTTAGCTGGATCTCCTCTCCCTCCAGGACTTGGGCTCTATTTGGGAACCTTGTGTCTTGGGGGGCAGCCAACCTTGTGCTCTTTCACAGAGTAATCCCCTGGCGTACAGCAAAGGCTTCTGGTCCTTCTCACTGTTTTTATGGACAGCAGTTAGCTGGCGAAAGCCTGACCTCCGTTCTAACTCCACACTCAGGGTCTCCGGAGGCTCAGCATCTCTCTGACTACGTGCAGATGTTGGCAGCCGGGACCACTGTTCTGCCCCTCTGCGCTCCAGACACATCAGAACAGAAAAACTTTGGCAAAGGCATGAGTTTCTAGCCCAGGCCCAGGTTGTTGTAGAGAATCATTCATTATCTGCCAGCCCGGGAGTCCTTATGAACTGAGAAGTCATGTGCAGTGCTCCCTGACCTGGAATCCCTGCTCCTACAAACCCAGAAAGCCATGCGCACCTTTAATTCATGCAAAATAAGCAGCCAGTCTGGTTCTGAGATGAAGCCCCACACACCTGAGCAACACAAAAAAACATAAACAGGTGTGACTGAAATGGACCAGGGACCAAACCTAGAAGAGCTGAGGGGCAAAGGCGACACTCAGGCCTGGAGTCAACCGGGTCTCCTGAGGGCCTTGGACAACATAGGCTATGGAAGGACCTAGTAGCTGGTGGTCTTGCTCCCAGAAAGAGCTACAGGGATTGAGAAAGTCCAGGTTCCCAACTTGCAGTGCGAAGCTGACAGAGTGACAGATTTCTGAGAATCAACTCTGTCCTGTCAGGTGGGAGAGACAACTGATAGAAATGCTGCAGTTTCATCCAAGAAGTATAATATTTCTTGGTAACAAGGACAATTTATTTTTCTTTTTCCCAAAAGAAAGTGACTTTGTTCTCTGGATGTAAAACTACACGATCTGCACTGTAAAGAGTGGGAATCATTCCTACAGCTCTTCTATAGCCACAGGCACCATTTTCAAGAACATAGAGGTGTGTTATGGTTTGTATCTAGTTGTACCCCCAAAGCCTCATGTAAATCATGGAACTACCAGCCGCTTGGCTTGAGGGGAGGGACCAGAGGACCAGGGCCGGGCTTGAGGGGCGGGATCAGAGAGGCATGAAGAGGAGCGGGATCAGAGAGGCATGAAGAGGGGCGGGATCAGAGAGGCATGAAGAGGGACGGGATCAGAGAGGCACAAACCATTAAACAGGCAGCATGGGCCTCCCCTGCTCTCCTCCCTCCCCCCAGGCCTGGTGGCCTCTCTTGGAGGTGTGGAGGGAATCATTCTGGACACAGCAGCATCCCAGCCTCTCCTCCAGACCCTCTAGAATGGGGGCAGTATCTTGAAACCTCCAATAACTGTGAGCTAAGTAAAACTTTCCTTCTCTAAGCTCGTGTGTTGGGTATTTGTCCCAGCCACGAGAGAAGGGTAAGTAAGACAAGGTGAGTACTTGGATACATTTATAGACCAAGAGGCAGAACTAAGCTCACAGAATCCTTAACAGGAAGCTGGATTTTGGCTGTGGGAGATCCAGTTATTTGCTTTTGACTAAATAAGACAAGGAGAGGACCCAGTTACCAGAGACAGACAGACAGACAGACAGAGAAAGAGAGACACCATCTGCCACAATGAAGCTATGGGGAAAACAGCTTAGAACCTTCAGTCCACAAAGGTTAACTGTCTTGCCCAAAGCCACACACACACCTGGACAAGATGTGCCCCCCCACTCCATCTCCACTTCACCCAAGTGCACATACTAACCACTGAGTGCCAGATGGTGACTTGGCATGGCTCATTCATGTCAATTTGGGTGAGGCATGGGATGCACAGACTGACTGTGGCTTCCGAGGGTGTCCACCAGGGTCTTTGTGGCTGAGGCTAGCGCGTGAATCAGTGGCCCCAGCAGGCTGCTGTCTTCACTGTGGTTGGGCCCACTACTGAGAGCCTATGTGGAATACAGGGGCAGGGGAAGGATGAATTTACCCTTTCTGCTTTCTGCCTGCCTCAGTGGACTAGCACGATTCTCTCCTCCTCCCTCCCACTAGCATTTACAGCATCGGTTTCCCTAGATCTTGGGCCCTAGACTGAACGCTCTGGAACTGAAGAGCACACTGCTCTCCTGGGGCCCCAACTTGCTCATGACAGATCTACACTAAGTTAGTTTCATCTTTTATCAAAGGGAATTTCTTATGCTTGGCGCCTGAGCCCTTGGACACCATCCCAAGGTCTTTAAGAGTGAGTGGCCTTGTTCTCCGCGGGGTCTGATGTTCGGGGCTTACCTTGTAGGCTCCCACAGCCTTAAAATCAGTCATTTCTCTAAAAGCTTTGGTTCCCTTCCATAAGAAATAGAATTCGGGGCTGCTTGTTGCTCCTGGTTGATCACTGTTTCTAGCCTTTTTGAGTGGATGAGGAAATAGCAACTTTTACTGTGATGAAATGCATCAAGAATTCATGCTAATTTAAATGCAGGACTGTTGCTAAAATGGACTGAAACATATGATACCACCATTTTTGTAAGGCAAAGTATGTAAATATGAGCAATTTTAACTCCATCTACTGCACTGGGATCCTTTTTAATGAGTGGTAATATGTGATAATAAGCAGTAATACATATGACACTTGTCCCCACATTGCTACTTTCAGAGAAGACACAGCTTTAGTTTATTTTCTAGTCATCTTTAAAAAGGGCCTAATGTAGCACTTCTAGAAATTAGTAAAGGATCAAAACTACAACAGAAAATAAACAAATATTACTGTCATAGTCTGTCGGACAATTATAACAAAGTAGCACAGACTAAGAATAAACAAACATTTCAATATATTGGTCACAGTCATAGAAGCTGTAACAGTAGCTACCAAAAAATAGTTCACATAAAGGACCATTATATATACCATTTTTCACATAAGCACTTGATATTAATTTCTAGGTAAAGTAGGAGAGAGAGAATAACTCATACATTGATGGCAAGAATGAGAGTTGGCATGACCACTTCCACAATATGTACCAAATTAAATATTGAGTAGCTCTTCATCAAGCACTGTACCTTATGGACATTTTGATGAAACTATAAGATAACACATAAGCTAGATTATTTGCAGTGCTTATATTTGTCATAGCAAATATGTGTAAATAATTCAGAGGTCCTTCAATAAAGGACTAGCTAAATACATTGTGATTCTAAGCACTTAGGTTCTGATGTAGGAAAGTATTCACAATATACTAGGTGAAAGCAGCTAGGTCAGACCACAAGTACACTATAAAATATTCTGTGTAGAAATGAGGAGGAAGAGGAAAGTAGATAATAGATTTGCATTTTTGTACACACAGTGTTGAGGATTAATTGATGGTCAGCGTGAGTGGCAGCACCCAGCATGACGGAATCAGTGTAGTTCTGGGTGCAGAAGACCCACCTGAGGATTGCTGACCAAATGACAGAGAAGAGAACAAAAAGGGAAGAAGACTGCCTGCCACTGATTTTCCTGGAGAAGCTTGTCGCACTTGGTTTTCTTGATGTAAACTCAAGGGAGGCGGTTCTGGTTGGGGAGGGGCCCAGGTTGGACTGTCACTACAGATAGTGGCTGGTACTTTCTTTGGCAGAGCGATGGTGGTTGCCTTGAGTGATGCTTCCTGCCTCCAGGGCAGATTCCTCAGCCTGCTGGCATAGATTCCCCACCCTGCCAGCACAGACTTTCTAGCTTCCACTACTGATCTTTGGGCCTTCTTGATGTAGATCCTTGGTACAGATTTGTATAAGATACTGTCACAGGCTCTAGGCCTCTGGCTGGACTCATGCAGAACATTGCTGTGGGATCCAGGGCCTTGGCCAGATTCTCTGGGTCTCTGATGCACAGATAGATCTCTTGTACTCTTTTTGCCTTTAACTTTTTCGGTGAATATTATAAGATAATCTTATAAATTATATGTCCTATATTAGATTTGTTCCCTTAAGTCACTGACTACAACACATAGCTAAGTCAATTCAGAAGACTGTATTAGAAATTGATGATCATTACCCGGAGCAGGCAAGCCATGTGGATGCGGGTCCAAGGTAGCAGCAGACTTTTTGGGTTGTATGGGTTGATGTATTTTGAATCTCCAAGCCATATGAGCAACTGCAGATTATGAAAAAAATTGGAAATTAAAAAAAAAAGTAGAATTCTCACTTCAACTTAAATCCTGAGACACAGTCCTGATTGCCTATCTCCAGGGGCAAGCTGGTGGACAAAGACACTGACCTCTATAACCACAGGCACTGAAGTCCAGCACATGCAGTGAACAAAAATAAATCAGGTTCATAGAAAATAGCAAATGATTAAGAATAGAACAGGAAGAAGGGTTTTGTAAGAGAAAATCATAAGCTCATTAATTTTCACAAGTTGTTAGTGTTAATGAAATAGCTTATTGCAGGGAAGTTTCTATGGTGAAAGAACATTGCCAAGACAAGAACAAGAAAAAACTATTAACTCACTGCTAGGGTTCAAATGTGGATAGTGTCCTCTATGGTTCCTATATAATGCGTTGGTTCCTGAAATCAGAGTGTTGGAAGAGCTGGTGGCTCTTTAAAAGTGGGGTCCAGGGAAAAAACAGAAGATGGCACTCATTAGGTTTTTTTTTTTTCTTTTTTACTTGCACTTAGCTATCTCAGGACCACTTTGAGGCTGAGGCAAAAGCAAGATCTCAGCAATCAGGATTCTTACTTTGTAAACATCTTCATCCTGTGAAAGAGGAGGGCATGGACATTGTGTGAGGTCTGCACTCCCACTCCCAGGTGCTAGCCTGATTATAATATAAGGAGAGGAGAGAGGCTGGCTAGAAGCTACAACTGTGGCCTTTACCTTTGTTCTTCACTGTTTTCTGACTCCATGAACTGCTGCTCTCTGCCATGTGCCACTCTGCCTGGGAGTCAGCCAAGTATGGACTGAAACCTCCACCAACTGTGAGCTAGATAAACCTTTCCTTCTTTCATTTGGGTGTTGGGGTATTTGTCTCAGCAATGAGTGAAAAGTAACTGAGACAGAACCTGGTACCAGAGAAGGGAGTTGTTGCTATGACTATGCTTAACAATGTGGATTATGAGCTTTTGGGAATGGTTTACAGAACATGATAAGGAAAGGTTTGGAGATGGCACCTATGAGCGAAGAGCTGGTGTCTCAGTTACTCTTGTCCAGTGGCCGGGACAAAATGAAGAAAGGGAAGGTTTATTTAGCTCACAGTTACCGGAGGTTTCAGTCCATATTTAGCTGACTCCAAGGCAGAGCAGCACATGACAGAGAACAACTTTTCATGGTAGTGGCAAAGAGCAAAAGCAAAATGAAGGAGTAGCAGCAACAACGGCAAGAGAGAGAAAGTCTGTCTCTCTTAAATTGCATTCAGGCTTTCTGCCCCAGGCTGCGGGGAGTGCATGCATCCATAATTCCAGCAGTACTAGGAGTCACAATCCCAGTGGATCATGAGTTAATCTCAAACTCTAGAAGTCCACTCCCCATGGCTGCATGAGGCTTTGGGGGGGGGGCAGATAGACACAAACCATAACAATGTCTTTGGCTCTTCTGTAAGAGAGAGTCTGCTCAGAGCTCAGAAGATCAGAAGGCTGATAGGAAGCCTGCCTATGAAGACCAGCCTCGGGAGGTTTCTGCTGGGAAAAAGGACTGCATTGCTTGTTGGACTCCAGATGATTTGTGCTATGGCTTAAAGGAAAGTTAATTTGTGTTTTGCTCACATCCAGAGACTTTGCCTGAGACTGATTTAAGTGTGGTGGACTGGTTAATCTGACAAAGGAAATTTCAAGATGGTCCAATGTTGAAGCAGTGGCATGGCTACTGTTGGGGTTTTTTAGTCAGAGTTGTGTTGAGAATCAAGAGCAAAGAACCCTGCAGGATGATTTAAAATGTGAGTTTTGCCAGAAAGGAAGCACCAGGAAGGTTGTGGACAGCAAAGGTACAGCTGAGACCTTCAATGCTCAGAAAGAACAGGATAATAGAAAAGAGGTCCTGAGCGCATCACAGGAGGTAGCAGGTCTTTACCTTTTGCAGATTCAGAGCCACAAGTTGTAAGGGACCTTGTTTTGAGCAGAAAGCCACAGAGCCCCATGTTCCAGAATGGAGGTGGTGGCCACACTAAGTTCCATAAGGAGGCAATGGCTACACCAGGTTCCAGAGTGGCAGCAGCATAGAGAATTTGCACCTCAGAATCAGGATGAGAGTGATCAGCAATCCAGGCACTCAACCCCTACAGCCAAGAGAGAAAAAGGTTGGCTACTGCTCCAGCTGGTGCAGACCTTGGCCTCATCCATGTGATGTTGGTTTTAGGTGCATGCAGAATACAGGAGTTATGAGGTTAAGAGGGCTTCCACCTAGATTTCATAAGGCCTGGGAGCCAGACTGTGTATCCCCAGGAAGGCAGTGTGTAAAGCGGTGAATAAGAAACCTATTCAGTAGAAATCCCACAAGTTTGAAAAAGACAGAAATGGTATTATCTGAGGAAATCTGTAAGGAGGAAGCAAAGCCATCCTCAGAGAAAAGTCATGGGAGCTACTAGCAGAAGTGCCATAATGTTGGAGCCATATAAGGCTTTTGAAGCTCACAACTTATTACAGATAACTTTGGATGCTCCACATGGAACTACAGGATTTAATGTTTGCCTTTCTGGATTTTGGACTTGTTTTGGTCCCAATGATTTACATCCTCTTGTATATAACTTTTGGAAGGGTAATGTTTATCTACTATTTTTGAGTGTTGGAAGTGTTTAACTTTGCATTTGTACAGGGGCTCACAGCTAAGTTTGCCTTAGATACTGGAGGAGACTTGAAACGGACTTTTTAGCAATGCTAAAACTGTTAAGACATTGGTAACTCTTGCAGCTAGAGTAAGTGTCATTATATAAAGGGTTATGCATGCATCTTTGAGGGGCCCAGGGAGAAAATGTTATGATTCTCATGTAATATAATGTTGGTAGACTTAGTTGTGATTCATAAGGATTGTTAAAGCTGTATTATAATTTCCAAGTTATGAAATGTTAACAAGTACGTCTTTGTATCTGGAGACTGGTTTAAAGAAGTTGCCAAGTTGACCAGGAGTGCGTTGTGGTGGTTGATATATTGTGTCAACTTGATGAGTCAGAAGCTTACCTGGATTAGCTCAGCAACTTCCATGTCCAGAGGCCCTGCCCCTAAGGTGTGCAGGGCCCCAACCTAGAGTCACTCAGTATTTAAAGAGTATATAAAGAAGTTGAGGAAGGCTTCTGCGTGCCATTTCCTCCCGGGATCTTGACCTTCACCGTGCTACTTCCTTGGAAGTGTTTGGCTGTGCCACTTCAGAGGAGCTCAGATCTTTGCAGCCATCACCACTTCCTTGGAGGGGCACCGGTCTTCACAGTCAGCATAGAAGGAAGAGAGAGAAAGGCTTGGCAGATGCTGCAGCAGCTGCTGCCTTTCCATTTGCTCTTTGCTGTTTTCTGCTGCCATGAACTGCTGCTCTCTGCCATGTGCCACTCTGCCTGGGAGCCAGTTGAGTATAGAATGAAACTTTCACAAACTGTGAGCTAAATAAATCTTTCCCTCCTTAAATTTGAGTATCAGGTATTTTTATCCCAGCAACTAGTGAAAAGTAATTGAGACACCTGCACCTCCTCAGCTATCTCAGGACCAGCTCAAGGCTGAGGAAAAAGCAAGATCTCAGCAATCAGGGCAACCCTCACTGGTTTCCATCTGAAGAGAATCTCCCTCATTTGGATACAGGAAAGATCGGATACCTTGGTTGTTAGAGGATTTGGGAGATGGAGGTGCTTTTCCAGAGGCCCACGTGGCCTACTATTTACTGGATACAGAGGGAAAGAAAAGATGTTGAATGCGTTGGCCATTCAGACAAGTCCTGAAGGAAAAATTAAGTATGATAAAGTTGTTTGACAAGGACAGTCAAAAGACAAGATTATTTATAGTAAATACACTGACCTGGTTCCAAACAGGTTGTGAATGCAAACGATGCAAATCTGTAGAGACCCAAGAAAGAAAGTATTAAAGACATGAAAAAATTAAGGTCAGCCTTGGAGAAATCAATATCACAGAAGGTTGCTGCAGTTATGCCAGTACGAACAGCTGATATATTGGCTCCTGCTCATTATATCTGATACCCACCATCCCAGGAGAGAATGGCTTTTTAACTCTGGAGCTAAACAGAAGGTTATTTGAATTGCAGAAATGTAGACAGATCCAACGGAGCTTCCAAGGTCAAGACTAACAGGAAAATTCCACAAGGATCACCTTCTCCTGTACCTGTCATGCATTCTCCTAGTTGGAAGATAACTATAAAGGAACAACAAGAATAGAAGATTCCTCCCTGTATTTCCAACTGGAAACATGCAAAGGGTTATAGAACCTTTGGTTATATTGGACTTCATTTCTTGGATGTGAAGCAAGAGCCAAAATAGACCTCTCTCTACTTCATAAGTAACCTGAGTCAGGCATTCTGTTACAGTGACAGAATGCTCACTAACACATCCATCATTCTTCTCATCAAACATACTTTCTGAGAGGACTTTTGTTTTTGTTTGTCTTATTTTGTTTTTTATTCTCTTGGCATTCTTCTAGGTGCTGACTGGGTTTAGGCAAGTTTCCAGTCACTTCCCTATGGTTTATATTTAGAATGGTCTTTCAAAGATAGCCCCAGGTAAGCTCTCACTCTTGCCAAATGCAACCCAGGGCAATCGTTTCCCTCAATTTGTTTTTTCACTTTCCATGATTTCATCTATGTGTGGCCGACTATGGTCCAAAAATGTGAAATGAAAAATTTCAGAGATGAACTATCCCTAAGTCTTACTTGTGCGTCCCTCCGAGCAGTGGATGTCATGTCTCACTATCTGGCTCCTTCCCACCCAGGACATGAGGTAGCCTTCTGCCCAGTATAACCACACAGTGCGCACTGTTTGCCCATTGTCACTTAGCAACCTTTTCAGTTATCAAATAGGTTGGCTCAGTATTGCAGCACTTGCATTCAAGTGATCTTCATCTTACTTAATAATGGCCCCAAAGGGCAAGGGTAATTGTGACGGATAATCACATACCAAAGAGAAGCCATAAGGTACTTCCTTCAAGTGACAACCACAAAGTTCTCCACTTAATTGGGAAAACTTTATGTGAAGAGAGTTTATCATCATCTATGGCTTTGGATACTCACAGGGGGACTTGGCACATATTCCCTGCAGGGGTGGGAAGCTGCAGCGCATCTGCAAAGCCTGCCTTTCATTCCCGGGGTACAACTGCCCTCTACCCAGTTCCCTAACTAGGGACTTCAGTAAAATCGGGCTTCTTCCCCTCTCTATTTTCTCTCCTCGGATCATAAACAAAGGCCTTACCACCGCAAGGTATCTTTATCTCTTGATAAATTCTCTTCTTTCCTTTTTCACCCCAGCTATCATTAGTACCACTGCCTCACTCTTATTCCAACTCTCCTGCATAATAACTTCCTAAACCACTTTCCTGCCTCTGTCTTGTACAACTCATCCTTTCTGTCATCTTCCACTTTTGCCACCTCCAGATTGAAACTTCGCAATGTCTGAAGTTCAAGTTCCTTAGTATCGCCTCCGGGTAAGCATAGCTAGGCATCCTAAGGTCCTCGGGCTATTCCAGGTTAATCCTATTGTCCTGAGATCCTTTCCCTATCTCGCTGTCAAAGTATCCTGCCTTTGAGCAGTAAGTGACTTAGTCTTTTTAGACCTTAAGTTTTTCCACAGTGTCACTCCTGCCTGCTTCTCCAGCTCCAGCTTCTACTTCTACTTTGTGTTCTAGTAATTCTATACTACAGATTCCTCACTGTTATGGTTTATGTCTAATTGTACCCCCAAAGCCTCATGCAATCATGGGGCGGGGAATTTTAGAGTTTGAGACTTGACTCATGAGCCACTGGGATTATGTGTTTTAGGACTGATGAGATTATGGGTCTGAGTACTGCTGGGAATTGTAGGTGTGGCCTGAGGAGGATAGGCTGAGGCAGAGAGCCTGATGTAGTATAAAGACAGACAGAGAGACAGACTGAAGCTGTTGCTCTGCTGCCATGATTGGTTGCCCCCGTCGCCACTATTGTTGTTCCGCTGCCATGAACTGCTGCTCTCTGTCATGTGCCTCTGTGCCTTGGAAGCAGCCGAGTATGGACTAAAACCTCCAGTAACTGTGAGTTAAATAAACCTTTTATTCCTTCACTTCGGGTGTCAGGCATTTGTCCCAGCAACAAGAAAAAAGTAACTAAGACACTCACCTCTTATAAGTCACTAATTCTCTTTTTTACGATTTTTTCTTCTATTTCTTTGTGTGTGTGTGTGTGTGTGTGTGTGTGTGTGTGTGTGTGTGTTAGTCAGCTTTCTGTTACTACAACAAAATACGTGAGATAAGCCCTGAAGAGTCTCACCCTGTGGCCTCTTCTGCAGGCAAATGTCCTGTGGGAATCACGAGGGATCCCTGTCTTAGTTACTTTGTACTCATTGCTGGGACAAATACCCAACACTCAAGATGAAGAAACGAAAGGCTTATTTAGCTCACAGTTACTGGAGGTTTCAGTCCATATTCGGCTGGCCCAAGGCTGGGTGGAACAGGGCAGAGAGCATCCAGCTCATGGCGGTGGAACAGCAACAATTGCAACAGAGGCAATGGAACAACCAGGGTAGCAGAGCAACAGCGCGAGTCTGTCTCTCTGTCTCTCTTTTTAAATTCCATCAGGCTCTCTGCGTTAGCCTATCCACCTCAGGCCACACCCATAGTCTCAGCAATGCTCAGAGCATAATCCCAGCAGTACTAAAATATGTAATCTCAGTGGATCATGATTCAAGTCTCAAACTCTAGAATTCCCCACCCCATGATTGCATGAGGCTTTGCGGGGGACAACTAGACATAAACCATAAAATCCGTGAGCAATATTTTACCAAGTATCACTTCCCTACCCTCTGGGAAGGCACCTAAAGCACCCACAGTTGTGCCTGAAAACCAGGGTTTCCTTAGGCCACAATCAGACTACTGCAGGAAGAACTCAGTTTCCAAGGGCCCCCATGCCACAGTTTTTATGGGTCCAGCCAGAAATGAAGACTCAATATGTAACAGCCAATGCAGCATGGACATAGATTAGTGGGGAGCGGGAGGAGTTACAGGCGCGGCCCTGATAACTCTGCCCCAAGAGCAACCTTTCAGCTGCTGAATTGGGAGGAGGTGGTTAGGGTGCTGAGAAAGCCATCAGGTGGTGATCTACCCCTTTGATACCATTTTAGTGGCTGGCTCTTCCTTGGCGGTGTGCATCTGCTGAGTGCCAGGTGAGGGTAGGTGATCCTGTTCTTGTCTACAGGAGTCCTATCCATGAATACCATGCATGCCTGAGCTCTGGTCCTGGTCTTGGCTTTGCTTCCAACAGCCTATGTGCCAGTGGGCAGGTTGGTCTCGAGGCTGAGTGAGGGGTCCTCCCGAGGGGCAGAGTAGCGGTACCAGCTGCCTGCAGCAGGCTCCTACAATCCACCCTGCCACCCCTAGGGCAGGACCCACAAGTCCCTCTGCTGTCCTGTCTGAAGCAGGATTACGAGGCCCTGCCGAGGAGGTGCGTGGAAGCCAGAAGGTCCCGTGCGATGACTCACCGCCTGCAGCCAGGCTGCACTCGGGCCTGAGAGCACTGGGAGGTGGGTACCTGTGTTTCCACATCCTGGTTTTCTCTGCCTCCTGCTTACCACTGTGTTTGGGCAGTTTAGTAAGGTTTCCATAGGAACAACGTGCACAGTAGGAAAAAAAAAAAAAAGAAAGAAACAAACAGCCTAAAAGCTTGGGTCTGCATCCTGGTTTTGCTCTATTCTGGCCATAGCACTTTGGCCACACTATTAAAAGCCCACCACCACACTCCCTCAGAACCTCCACTTACTGAAACATAGAGATCTATGCCTTGCTGGGGCACCAGGTAGAGTTGTGAGCTCTGCAAAGCATTTATAAACTCCAATATCCTGAATTGTCCTAGACCTACCAGTGAGACACCAGTAAGAGCTACTCGACTTATTTCTCTGGCTGTTGTTACCCTTGCAGTCAAGGTGAGTTTGGGCTCCTGGAATGGGCCCCTTGCGACTCCACACGCCTCTGTGGACCCCTCTGCCAGAGACACTCACATATTCTGACCTCAGCACAGCTCCTGCACCTGTCCTTCTGAGCACATTTTGTTTCTCTCTTGTTCTGGGGCCATCCCTGTGGGCACGCCCCCCAATGGCCAAGAAACTCCACGGTGCCCAAGCAGTGCCACACCTCCTCCACCCCTGCCCTGCCACAAACTGTCCCCTAGGTGCTAATCAAGAGCTGTATAAGAAGAACCCCCTTTCTCCCCAGGGCTTGCCCTCCCATCCCCCAGCAGGCAGGGTGTTCAGGTCCATCTGCCTGGCTCATGCCCTTTCTGTCTGCACCCAGGCTTCCAATACAAATCTTGCTTCTTACCCAGTCCAAATCTAAAGGCCTCAGGCAAGAATATTTCATAACAAACGAGCTTTTCCATGGATTGCCCGCATGCTAACCAGACCTGCTCAGAGAGATTTGGATCTCATTCTGGGGCAAAGATGGCCAGTCCATGGAAATCACACCATGAATCGACATTTTATTATTATAGATAGCAACACGTCCCCGTGGGGTTTCACTGGAGCTGTCCCAGGGGTGAGCTCAGCTCCATGTCCCAGGTTTGTGCCTGGAGCAGGCTCTATTTGCTGCCTCTGAAAAGTATCTGGGTCCCAGGGCTTGTAGCAGACAAGAAATGCTGGTGGAGAAGGATGCCCGACTCAGAGTGCTAAGGATATGCAGATGGAAACCAAAACCCAAGAGAAGAGGACAAGAACTGCAGAGAGCCCAGTGACCAGCCGGGTTCCACGCAGGTCATGACTTTTCAAGCCACAGGTTAAATCTTATTAGAGTGCCATGAAATCAGTTTAGCGGCTGTTGCCAGCGTCTTAAGTGATCAATTGGGACTGAACTGAAATATTGGATCGCATTACACATATTAAGGCTAAGTATGGCTTCATGGCATCCTTGTTTCTATTATACAGAAAGACTGACGGAATGACATGAGATTGGCATTTTTAGGGTGGAATAGTCAAATAGTTATAGTTCCGTACGGCTCACAATAAAGCAAGCAGTCATTTGATCGTAATATAAAATTTTCTTTCTGTGGATCACAAATGTTTGTAAAGGTCTATTGGCTTTCATTTTTAAAAATATTATGTATTTATTTGGTACAGGGGCTCTCTGCAGCTCAGACTCATAGTGATCCTCCTGTCGCAGCCTCTCCAGTGCTGGGATTACAGACATGCATCACCACACCTGGTTTTAGTGACCAGCATGGTGTGCCCGGGGTTCCAGGGCCAGCATGGCATGTGGTACTGGGGATCCAACCTGGTCCTTGTGCTTGGCAGGCAGACGCTTGGACTGCCAGGCTATCTCTCCGGCCCTCTATTGGCTTTGTTTAATCAATTTATTTTTACTTACTTACTTACTTACTTATTTATTATTTATTTATTTATATGAATTTAGGACAAGGGTCTACAGGTCTACAGGATCTTATTACAAAGATTGGACGTGTAGTGATCTACCTGTTCTTAGCCTCCCAAGTACTGGGATTACGGGCCCGCATCACCACGCCCAATCTTCATCGCTGTGTAAGCGCCACCTGGGCTTGGGGCTTGCACGGCACGCCGGGGATTGAACCCCAGCAACTGCACTCTGCCGAAGCAGGCACTTCAGTCCGCTGAGCTATCTGGACGGCCCTCCTCTGTTGGCTTTAGACTAAAAACATTTGCGTTCTTATCCCAGCAGAGTCCTTTGCTTGGTGCATGGTGTTGAGGATCGCGAGGCAGAATGCACGTTGACGCATGGAAGATCTGCACCACGCATGCGTTAAACCTGCAGAAGACGCGGCGAATCAGGAGTCTTGACGAGAAAATGATAAACTCAAAGTATTGGTCTGCTCTCTGCTACTACAACGAAATGCCAGTTGGGTACCCATTAACACAGAGCTCTTCTCCCTGCTGATCTGGAGGCGGGCTTTCTTTCAGCGCCATCCAATGGTGTATCCCAAGAAGGAGGGGCGAGAGAGCAACCTTAGCCTCCAGCCCTTTCGTTACAGGTATGAATCCATTTGCCTGGGCAGAGGCCTCTGACCTCAGCACCTCCCATGAGGCCCTGCTTTGTTCCAACACTGTGGCATGGTGGGTTTGGCGTGTTTCAGGGTGGGGCTGTGGACACAGCCGAAACACAATAAAAGTCCGAACTCCGGTCATGGGATAGTGTCAGGATTAACCAGGCGCGGGACTGAAATGACACCACCATCAGATCTTTGTCTCTTCCTCTCCTCTTCAGTTCTACTCTCTTTTAAGGACAGAGTTCTCCTATTGAGAGGAGGAAAGAGTTTGGGTCTCTGTCACCCCACTGATGACTCACAGGTGCCCTGGGGAAGTCACTGACCCAGACTGCTACACACGTTCATCTCTGGAGTGCACATCTCCAGGACGAGGGGGCAGGATAAGACAGCCTCTCCTCAGCCAGGGTGCGCTGGTGTTGCAATCCACATCCTAACAGAGCCAGGAGAGGAGGGTAGGGAGCCCTTCCCAGAGGAAAGGGGAAGTCATTATCACCAGAAGCAGAAGAGAAGGCACCAGGGCAGAGCCTGGCAGCAGCGACACTCAGCCCTCCAAGGCAAGTTAGCAGTTGCGAGATCTGCCCCCAGGGCACCAGAAGCACTGCTTCTGGCTGTAAGCATCTAATCACAGTACAGAGAGCAGGACTGGAGCAGCCCACCTGCTCTTGGGAGGCTCTCTGGTTGTGGCAGTATCAGCCTCAGAACAGAAATAGGACAGCTGAAGGATGGAGGCTTTCATAAAAGACATTGCCACCACTGAAAGGTTGGAAAATAGGTGTGAGCCGAGAAGAGATAAGGTGACCTGAAAGTGTAGACTTCTCTGGAGAGCAGCAGCCAGCAGAGAATCTAGTGGGGTAAATCGGATCGGGGAGCAGAGGCCAGGACCTGAGGAGGCACCGCCGATGCAAATCCTAAGGTTGGCCCAGGGGACAATAAGGTGCTATAGCAACTCAGGCTCTTCCGGTCCACCAGAAGCATCATTTGGCTGATGGCAACCCTCTGAGAAGTAGCAGGTGATGTGGCTTAGGCCAAATCCCAACCAGTAGGGAAACTGACATGGTGACATGGTGAGAGGTGACAAGTGAGATGGCGGGAACTTCAGGAGATGGTCCAAGTCGTCTCGTGCTTAGTTCCTGATGACAAGGATGAGTAACAGGTGGACGAGTCAAGCAGACCCACTCTGGACAGGGTACTGACCAGTGTCAGAGATTTTCAAAATATCAACATGGCTTCATGGTTAGGACAGGCCGGAGAGGGTTGGCAAGCTCTCAGTAATACAGCTTTGGTGACGTAAGTCCCAACAGTATTCAGGAAGTGAAAAGATGGGAGCGTCAGAAATAGCGGACAATTCGCATGACTAATTCACTTTCTGTTTGTAGTGGAACTAAGATTTTCACAAATTATTTTTGTGGAACCAGGGATCGAACTCAGGACCCTACACTTGCCAGGCAGGCACTTGTGCTCCTCAGCTATCTCTCCAGTCCCTTATTTTTATCTTTTTGGTAGGTCTACCAGTGACAGCCACCAGTGCCAATGCTAACCATTCTCTCTGTCTCTGTCCCTCTGTCTCTGTCTCTGTCTCTCTCCCTCCCTTACACACACACACACACATACACACACATTCTCAAACAGCTTGATTCTCTATTAGTCTACGTCCTCTCTGTAGGATT
>PVJA010007527.1:0-35000 GCA_004027025.1 Myocastor coypus | reverse complement strand
TGGGCTTAGTCCTCTAGAGAACCCAGAGACACGCCAGAAACTCCAAATGAATTGTACAGGAAACGAAAAAAATAAGACAGACCTATAAGAGTAAGGAAAAGCCCACAGGTGGGCTTTAACATTTGTAAACTGTTGCCACTGTTTGAGTTGAGTCATTTTCTGCAGTCATTAAAAGTGATATCTGTGGAGAATTCTGATACAGCCAGCAGTGGTTCAGGCCATTAAATTTAAAGAACAAAATTTGCGTTATACACACACCAAGTCTCAGTTATTGGAAAATTACAGAAAAATGACTGGAAGAAAATCTACCAGCATGTCATCAGCTGAGATGGTTGAATTAGGAAGACATTTTAAAAATAAGACTGCTTTATAAAATGAACATGCGGGGCCCGGCAGGATGGCTCAGTGGTCTAAAGCGCCTGTTTAGGAAAGCTTAGGCGGCTGTAGAGACCGCGGTTCGATCCCCAGCACCACATGCTGCACCAGCCCTGCCCTCAGGTCAGGCTGAGCCGGCCATAACAATAAACAAATAAATAAATAAACAAGCAAAAAGTTCTGAAACAAGAAAAAAAAATAAAAATTTTTTAAAAAATGAACATGCACTACACATGTTAACAACAAAAGCAAAAAAAGAAAAGCAAAGGCTCAAAAAATCCATTTTATTTACTGACATTTTTTTAAAGCCTACTCTTCTCAGCTATATCTTTGATGAAATCTTTAACCCCGGTTGCCTGGCTGGAAGAAGTGGGGCTTGGTGAACAGAAGTTAGAAAACCCTAATGCTTTTGGAGCTGCCGGTCACAAGGTGAAGATGGATGTCTAACAGAACACAGAGAGTGCCTTCTGACGGCTAGGCTGCTCCTGCACCAGGAAGCCCCATGGTGTGAAACGCTGGAAACTCCTACAAATAGGGAACCAGCAGCCTCATGAGAAGACAGCAGAGAGTGCTGATGTCTGCTAGATACGATTTGAGGTAGGTATGCACAGATGCTTGCTCAGCCAAGCCCACACAGCAACACAGGGAGACAGCATGAGACAGGAAAACTGGAACTAAGACCCAATCACAGAAACAAGATGGGTGATGCCGAAGGGTAGGAGAAGGTGATGCAACTATTCGGGTCTCATTCTGATTAATTAATTAATCGATCAATCAGTTCATTTATCTGTCCATTCCTTTCTTCCTTCAATAAACATCTACTAGATCCTTCACTCCAGGCACAAGAGACACAGGCAAGTAGGACACGGTCCACAGGTTGTCCGGCTCTGCCAAGTCCTTTCAGCATGTGGGTGCTAAGGTCACGAACCCACTGAGGATTTTTATGGTCTTTTCCAAGGCTGCGGATATCACTCATCAGTGACTCAGGTTTTAGGAGATCAGCAAGAGTCTGCATCATAAACCTTCCTCAGATCATTCTCGCTTTCTGACACTGTTTTCTACTCTGCAGAATAAGAAAAGCAAGCCTTAGAAGAGGCTGGGCCGAGCATGGCTTTCCCTTAACTGCCTCTCCTGAAGACTGGGTGTTGCTATCAAGGGAGATCTGCCCAGGACTCTGTCCAAGAAACAGAAGTTCATGAAAAATAACAATTCCTGACACATACATAGTTTTAAAGATGATGGATGTCTTTGAGTTCATTACATCATGTAGTACCCACAGGACAGTAGTGTGCTAGTCCAGGTGACTAGTCCCATTTCACAGATGAGAAAATCAGCTTGCTCACCACAAATTAGTAATAAGCTAGACCATAAGTTGAGGCCTTGTCCTTCTCCAAATCCCTGGCCTTTTTATTACAGAGCATTCAGAGAGCTGAGATGGTTTCCAGTGGCTCCAAAAGAAAGGGTGGGCCCAAATCACATTGAAGAGTAGAAGGTACGTGAGCAAAACGTGCAGGTATTGAGGGCGGGAGGAGACGGGTATATCAATTTCCTATGGTTGCTGTACTAGATTATAACAAACTAAGTCCCTAAAAAATGGTAGAAATGAATTCCTTGCAATTGTGGAGGTTAGAAGTAAAGTATCAAGGCCGGGGCGATAGCTCAGTGGGGTAAGGGCTTGCTTGGCAAGTGGAAGGTCCTGAGTTCAATCTCTGGTACCACCAAAGGGAAAAAAGGTAAACTATCAACATTGTGATGCATAATATGCAAAAAAGAAAAAAAGTTAACTATCAGTATGTCACAGGGTCACACCCCTGCTGGAGGCCCCCACAAAGAATCTTCTCTATACCTCTCCCGACTTCTTGTGGCTGCGGACGTTCCTTGGCGGTGGGCTGCACTGTTCAATCCAGTCTCCGAGGCCAGCATCCTCTCGGCTTTGTCTTCCGTGTGCTGAATCTTCTACGCTGTCTCATCATTATCTGATTATATTCAGAGCCCACCTGGATAAATCCAGGATAATTTTCTCATTTCAAAATCCTTAACTTAATCACATCTGCAAAGACCTTCTTCCAAATAAGGGAAACTTTACAGATCCCACGGATGGGGACTTGGTACCATCAAGAGCCATCAGTCCCTGACTATTGAGGTCACTCAGCATGCTACAGTGATCTCTTCTATCTCTAGGCAATGGCTCAGTTCAAGCTAACCATTCTTGCAAAAAAAGGAAGTATGATATGGTGACAAGAGAATTTTGGGAAAACTATGTGGCTGAGGGAAGGACCAAGACAGCCTTCCTTAAATAGCATGTCTGGTAATTATAGCCCCAAGACAGTGTATTGATTCCGTCTTAGATCTGCACTCCTGCCCATGTGCCTGCAGAGTTGGCTCAAGTTCCCAGGCTCTCAGCCTCCCCACTATCCAATCAGATGCAGGAAGGATGGGCCAGCCCTGCAGCCCTGGAATGCCAGAGTTGGAAAGGTCTCTAGAGATCACGCTGGTCAATCGCTGCTTCCCTCCTTTACTGGTAGAGAGCCAGAGGCTTTGCAGTTCTAGGTTTGCTCAGCCTAGACCAATACTTACGGATCCAGGCAGAGACTGATCATGGGGAACCCCTTGTGTGCTGGTTCTGAGGCTGACTGTGTTACTTCCTGTTCACCCTCCCTCATCTCCAGGCCTTCTGCTTTTCACTCTCCCAAAGTCGGTCCTCCCATTTGAGAGTCTCTGCTCGCACGCTCCCCACCGCTCCGCTCCCCAGCTCTCTCCCTACTCCTATTATTCTTCCCTTCTCCGCCTGTCCTATTCTGCCAGGAGGCTCTTTGTCGATTTCAAGGCCAGTGTCACAGCACAGAGAGGCACAGTGGCTCCTGGAGGCAAAGAATTCTTTTCCTTTTCCTCTTAATGGAGTTCAAGGCCTCCAACACTAAGAATGATAATGGGGAAGGACATAGGATTTGAGAGAGGAGGTTCACCTTAGCTTCTCTGCTGCGAGTGCCACTTGCATGAATTTTCTTACCACCAGAATGATGAGCCTACACCTGGGTGTCCACGTGCACATGGAAATGTGTGTACGGGCAAGGCAGACCTGCAAAGTTAGGGCATCCCCTGAGAGCTCAGACTTTGTGGTGAGTTATAAATCTACCAAAGCTTTGACACCACGAATTAGCCACGTGACCTCTGGGCACCTTTAAACATCACAGGGTTAATAAGACCTATCTCACAGGGGCTTTGTGAAGCAGACACAATGCCTGTGACATCCTTTAGCACAGAAATTAGTCCCAGTTGATAGTCGACAAATACTTGTGGAATTGATATCCAAGTTATTTCCTCTGCGAAGGCTTTAGAGACCTCCTGCTCCCAGGGAAACTCACTTGTCCCTAGTGCCCCATTTGGGCCCTACTCCTGCTTCTATCTTAGAACCGACTGTAGTGTCCTCTTTTGCGCCCACCTGCCCACACCCAACTCTATACTCAGGCCATGAGATACATTTTGCTCATCTCTGTAACCCCAGTGCCTAGGCCAGTGCATGGCTCATGGGAGACACCCTGAAAGTGCTTTTTCAACTGATGTGAAATGGTGAAGCCTTCTGAACATAAGCCCATCAGGCAGGGATTGTTTCTGACTTATTATGCTGGTTTCAGGCTGCTTCTATTTACCAAGATCGATGGCAGGGGCCAGCAAGATGGCTCAGTGGTCTAAGGCACTTGCTTAGGCAACCCCAGGGACTGTGGTTCAATCCCTGGCACCAGGGCAGGCTGAGCCGGCTATAATATAAATAAATAAATAAATAAATAAATAAATAAATAAAGTGCAGCGCTGGCCATGTTCTATCCTTGATATCAATGGCGAAACCCACTGACAGGTATCTGGCTCTTATAGCCCCAAGAAGTCATCAGCTCTGCTCCACTCCAGGCAGACGGGCCTTATTAAGAGAGATCAAACTGTTTTCTCTGCTGGCAGTGCCCCGACTTGCTTCCGTTTCCAAACTGGCATGGTCTCCCACATAATGCACTCATTTCATGGAGACGGCGAAGGCCCAACTGCCGGCCATGAACCTTTCCAGCGTTTCCAAAGGGATTTCACTGGCTCTTTTCCTTCAGGAATCGCCTCTGGCTGCAGCCAGCATCCTGCCTAGACATGATGGTAGGAGTCACATCTGGACAGGAAGCATCCTGGGCCCACTCCACGTGGAGTCCCCCCCCCCGTGTCAGAACTTGGAGCAGAAGAACTGAGCACCAAATTTGGGGGTGACATGGGAGACCAACAGAGCAATGAGTTATGAAGACATAGTTCAGGGACCCTGAAATGCCTCTTGGAAAACAGCAAGCAATTGGTGCATGGGTACAAATAACTGGAACTGTCACTTCCTGGGGTGCTGCTAAGTGATATGCCAGGCTGAGGAGGGCATTTTTCTGTCCTCAGGTGGCAAACGTAGTGCCCACCCATAGCAAGCAACTGAGACCCAAAGAACTAGGAAAGTTGTTTATATTCATACAACATGCAGACGGCAGAAACGAGGTGATGCCAAGGCAGGGGCCAGCCACACTCCCTGGCCAGGAAAGGGGCAGAGAGCATGCACGGTGCCACCTCTCCCATCCCGTACTTAGCATGGGCAAGAGCGGCCCCTCCCCCCGCATGGCCTATTTCTGGCTCTCAGCGCTGGTGTCACCGCACTGAGCTTCCTTCTCAACCACTATTCAACAAGTATTCATTACGGCCATTGTGGCCTAAAGCGGGGCCTCTTCTACTAGGGGCGACGCGGCCTTTCCTAGTCAATCACTGTAAGAAGCAGGATGTGAGACAGGAAGCGGGGAAAATGAAAGAGAGGATTCCCTCGCCCTCCCTTGGCCTCAGATGACGTCCTTAAGAACATGGATTGCTAAGGCATGATTCTTGGGCGCTAACTGGAGCCCGTTCCCATAAAGACTGAGTACAAAGCACCACCGCAATAAGACACTGCATCACCTGGCTTAACTGGGGGGTACTGCAGGACCCAGGCGGGGCCCAGTGTGCTCACCAAGAATAGCATCAAATGCACAGATCACCTCATGGGTCCCACTCGCTTCCTTCCGTAGCAGCTAAGGCTCTAAGCTGCCTCTCTTCTTGGCTTTGGGATAACTGGCCATGGCCACCCAGGCTACGCATGTTATATGCAAATCAAGAGCACGGAGCTTTCTGGAGCATGGGCTGTAATTCCTTAGCCTAAATGAAGCACTCTCCACATTCCCCCACGTAGATCCAGAACAGATGCCAGTAGAATGGCCCCACTTGGCAAGGGGGCTGCCTGAATAAAATCAGAATTCTGTTAGAAAGAATCTGCTATAGAATCCAGGCATTATTTTAGCTAGTAAAATGATGATTTCCTTAACACTGGCTCTGCTTCCATACTTGGCTGGAATTTGAGATTTTTTATAGGCCGGGATCCAAGCTGGGCGACAGGGACAATGTTGGCAAGATCACACTGGGCCTAAGCTTCATACCTACAAATGGCTTGGTGTTGTGAATCTGTGAGTCACCAGCCAGAAACTAAAGAGGTTGTAGCTGCCACGGGTGGGCCCTGTCCTCCTAGAGGCGATGAGGATAGGAGAAGACCTTCAAATCAGTCTCTAAAGGACTGTGGGTGTCCGTGTGTATCTGTGCGGACAAGTACCCTGTGGCTGGCCTCGTGGCCTTGACCTCTGGGAGCCACGAGCCACATGTGGTCTGATGGTGCTGGGTGGAGCATTCTGCTCCTAGGAGCCACCAAAGCTTTAGATTCTTTCCCCACACAGGAGTGAACATGACCTTGAGAGAACAGAAACACTTCCGGGTCTACATCACCCACCGCTCAGTTCCTTCACTGGTCACACACATTTCTAAGCATCTCCTCAAAGCAGTCACCACCACAGGGATGACATCATAAGCATGGTCATCCTTTTTGTCTAGAAATCATTACTCCTGTATGGGAGAACACGAGGGACCCTGTTGAAGGACGGCACTTCAGTGAGTATAGAACTTGGGTGACGCTGCTGGGAGAGCTTGGGGTGACAGATTGAGGGGTGCTTGGAGTATGAAGAACATGCTTTTGTGGGGGAGGCTTCACATTTAATTTTTGCATAATAAATAGCAGGAGTCATTCTGAAGCAAACCTACACTAAGCCCACTGCTACTGGTAACACAGAAGGGAGGTTTCTCCTGTCAGGTCTTCCAGCCGTCATTGCTGATGAGGAAGAGGGCCACAGAACTGAACAGAAAGCAAACCTGCAGCCAAGTGGGGCAGGTCATCCAGAGCTTCATGGAGGCCACATTTTTTTGATTCCTCATCTGGCCCCCTCTCACCACAGAGAGGAAAGCAACACACTGGTTGTCTCCCCTGCTGGTGAGTTGGTGACCAAGCCACCAGCACTGTGTCACCATGCTGGCTCAGAATGGTGGAGGTGGACCTGCAGGCCCTGAGCCATGCTCCTCTTCTCTACTGACTTCTGCAGAAAGTGTGTGTGCATATGTGTGTGTGTGTGTGTGTGTGTGTGTGTGTGTGTGTAGGCTTGTCACAGGGTGAGAGATGTGTGGATGCGCCCATCAGAAAACGTGTCCCGGCATATAGCCCCAAATACATTTCCATCACAAGCACTTCTACAAAAGCTCAGGAAAGTGCACCAGGTCTCAAGGCTCTGCAGTCTGGCCCCTTTGGAATGCAGCACATGGACCATGTCAGACAGGATTTCAGTCCTTACCTGAACAGGCCAGCAGAGAGCTATGGAGTTATTCATTCTCCTCCCAGAGAGGAGCTACCCCAGGACAGAAGGCCATTAATTATAATATGTCTATGTGAATGAATTAAGAAGTACATAGCAAAGAGCTGGTGAGATAGCTCAGAGGACTATGCACCTGCTTAGGTGAGCACAGGGACCGGGGTTTGATCCCAGGCAGCACGTGCTGTGCCAGCCCCACCTCCAGGTGTGCTGAGTGAGTCAGAGTCCAGGCTTGGTGGTGCAAGCATGGAAGGAGAAGGAGAAGGAGAGAGAAGAAAACAAAGATGAAGACGAAGACAAAGACCTTTGGACACTGCTTTATAAACTAGCGATGTGTCTCAGAAAGTCTGGCCTGTGGCAAGGCTTGACTGCACGGCATAAAGGAAGAGCCATCAGGCAGAATCCGAGAAGCCTGGTGTTAGAGACCTTTCATACCACTTATACACTGAAATGCTGGGCAAGTCACTTTTTTGTCTCTCAGCCTCAGCTTCCTCTACTTTTAGACAGGGACATTTTGCGCACTTTCTATCATGGTTGTGGAGATTAATGAAGAGACAATATGTGGAAGTTCTGAATGTCAGACCCAGAGTGCCAGGAGGGCTGGTTCCTTCCCTCCTCCCCCTACCGCTTTGAGACCCTGAAGTCTTCAGCTGCTTGGGAGCACAGCTCTTGATGCCATCCTCTGAGACAGTGGGCCTCCTGTTCCCAGTTCTGTCTCAAATGGCTCTGAAGAAAGAACACAGTGATCCTGTAAAATGTCACTGAATCAGAAGCTCAGCAGCCTTGCCAACAATCTGGGGGAGAGGATTCCAGTGCAGCTCCAGCGGACAGTCCTGGTGCTAAGTTTCCAGTCTGTGCGGGCAGTGAGACCTTCATCTCTTCTGACTCTTCAGTATAGGGGTACACACCACACACGTGTGCACGTGCACGTGCACACACACACATACACACACACACATGCATGTGCACACATACACACAGGATACTCATTGCTAGGACAGAAGATAGGGACAGCAGAGAAAAGGACCAGAGCCACGGGTTAGAGGACTCTTACAGCCATGCCCATGAGCCTTGACCTACCCAGGGAAGCTCCCTGTGGTGCATCCCACCCTCAGAGTCTACAGAGGAACAGGCACTCAACCCTCTCAGCAAGCTCCTTTGCTCTGGTTCTTTCTTCTCTGACCCTGGCAGCAAGTCTCTCCAGGCTTTGGACCATGTCTCTGTCTATGTCCCATGGGCCTCAGCAAGACTGGTGGAGGCTCCTGAAGGGAACAGGATAATGATTTTGTGATAATGCCCTTCCATCCTCCAACTGCTGGCAGGGTCCTCGCTAGCCTGGGGTCACCTCCTAGAGCGAGAGCCAGGACACACAGCAAGTAGGGTCTGCCTACTCAGCAGCCATAATGCAACTTACAAGGTGCCTTTCTACTTCCCGTTTAACTCCCAAGGCCCTCCAGAGGAGATAGACTATGGCCAAACCCTGGGCTTCGCTTGGAGGTGGAAGCTTCACTAGGATCCTGAGCCCTGGCTTCTATCCTTGTTCTAGCTGGTGACTTTCAAGTTCCTTAGCTTCTTTCTTTACACCTCACTATCTTACTCTGTAAGATAAGAATAAATAATGACATCTGCTTAAGAAGTTGTTATGAATTTAAATGAAATCATTTAAATAAGTTACTTGCTGGCACGTGAAAACTTCTTAGTATTCTACAAATGTTACTACAGCTACCTCCATCACTACGATGATCACCATAACGATCAGCACAGCTTGTTGGAGCAGAGAGCCCTAAAGTTACTATCGGTCTTAGTACCTCCCTCATGTGTGAATGCTGCTGGGTACCTCTGCTGACACAAACTCCCCTGACCTTCACAGTCGGCCTGCGCAGTAGGCCATATAATTTCTGCTCTCTTACAGATAAGAGACATCAGTGATGATAAAGTGTCTCCGTTATTTTTTTCTTGTTGCTAGGACAAAATGCCTGACCCCCAAAACTAAGGAAGGAATTTAGCTCACAGTTAGTAGAGGCTTCAGTTCATACTTGGCTGGCTCCAAGGCACAGCGCCACATGGCAAAGGGTAGCCATTTATGGGGGTGGAAGCTAGCAAAACAGCAAGAGCAGAAAGGGAGGAGCCGTAACACAAGGCCAAGTCCCTCTCCCTTCCTTATACTGCATCCAGGCTTATATTGAACCAGGGAAGGTGCAGTACTCAGAACGTTCATCCCAGCAGCACTCACACCCATAATCCCAGCATTGGATCATGAATTAATCACAAACTCTTGAAACTTAACCAATGACTATATATGAGGCTTTGGAGTGACACCTACATACAAACCATAACAAAGGAATCATCTAAGGTCCTAGAGGGAACAGGGGTAAGGAAAGGACATTGATATGCTCTTCCTCTGGGCATATTTATGCCCTACTTCATCCCAAAGAGGAGTTGGATGTACCGAAAGTCGTCCCTGTGCTAGGCTTTCTAGAGCCCCCTGGAAAGTACAAAAGCATCAAATTAACCAGGTGACTTAGAATCCAGAATTTGTCACTTACTACCATTTGGGGGTTTAACCTACAGCCTCAGCAAGCATCGGTTTCCACCCGAGGTTGACTGGGTGAACTGAAAGGTAGACGTTCTCCTCCTCAGGCCACTGATGAGTAAGTCAAGATCCAGAGAAACAGAAACAACAGAAGTTTCTAGAACTACTAGGTAAGCAAATAATGGGGCTAGATATGGGCCAGGTTGATTTGATTTCAAATTTCATGCTCTTCCTACAGCTCTGAACTGTGTCCTTCCTGCGTGCAGAGCTGGGATCTCCATGATACAATGTTCCTGGTTGCCTTGTGGAACTGCTGGTTTGTGGAGAGTGTCATATGTAAGGGGAATAAATAAAAATGATCAACAGACATTCTGACTCTCTGTTTGCCCTTGTTCCTCCCTATTGACTATCTCAATTTCTTCTTTCAAGAATAATTAAAAATGTTAGCAATAATGCCTCCTCCAAAGCATGAGCAAGGAGAGAGAGGATGGCCAAGTGAAAACTGAGGCAGCCCACATCGCAGTTTAAATTATCCATTTGCTTTCCTCAGTCTTCTGTTCCATACTCCTTTGTAGGCTTGCATCTGTCTCAGCATGTCATGGAAAGACATTCTCCCAGTGTCATCAGTGATCTCCTTATAGTCAATACCATGGGTCTTTAAGACACTCCCATTGGTTTGGGAAGATAGCTCAGTGGTTTAAGTGCCTGCCTCACAAGCACAAGGATCCAGGTTCAATCCCTGATACTGCATGCCCCGGAACCCCAGGCACTTTGTATCAGCTCCAGAACCTGGTATGGTGGTGCACACCTGTAATCCTAGGGCTGGGGAGGCTGAGCCAGGAGATCACTACAAGTCTGAACTGTGGGGTGAGATCCTGTACCAAGTAAATAAATGCATACATCCATAATAGACTTTAAAATTTTTTTCAGTAAAAAATCCCCATTATTGAGTACCAAATACATACATCTTAATAATCTGGGTGAGTGCCTGTGACTGGTGACTTAGTGACTACGAGAGTACCTGGCCTCAAACAGATTAAAGCTGCAGTCCAGAATAACACAAAGAAGACCAACTAGAACACAACGCAGAGGAGACTCAGAAGTAAAGGCAGCAGTGCGCGTCGCCCTGGCCAGTTTTGCTCCCCTTTTCCTGACTCTACCCCAGGTTCCCTGTGATCCTTCTTTTTCCGTGAATGGAGCCGCCTCTCCGACAAGCTCTCCCCTCCTCCATCATACCCCATGCAACATCTTCAGCTCAGAACATTTTTCCTAATCAAGTCCTAATCAGTTAGTTGCTAGGTTGACGGCTGTGACAGCAAATTTTATGTGTCAACTCCACTGAAATAAGGGATGCCCGGGTGGTAGGAAAGCATTATTTTTGGGTTTGTCTGTGGGGGTGTTTTGAGGCGAGATTAGCATTTGAATCAGTGGAATGAATAAAGAAAACCCCACCCTCACCAATGTAGGTGGGCCTCATCTAATCCACTGACAGCTGGAATATGCAGAAGAGAAGGAACAAGTCCTGCTTTCTTCTTGAGTGGGCGCCCAACTTCTCTCTTCTTGACACCAGAGACCCCAGTCTGAGGCCTTGGACTCAGACTGAACTGTGCCACTAGCTTTCCTAGATCCTGCTTGCAGGCCACAGAGTGAAGGTGTTCCCAGCCTCCAGGATGGGCTGAGCCAATTCCTGCCACAACCCTGCCACTCCGTCTCTTTAACCTATGGGTTTTGTCTCTGGAATTCCGTCTCTGGAATTTTATCTCAGGAATTGTCTCTTTTCAATTCTGACATATGCAGTGGCAAAGCCAACACATTCACGGTGAGATGCCCCATTGCCTGGCTGCTGACACTGCCTTCTTGGTGAAAGACAGAGAGTGGTGTTCACCAGGCACCCAGACGAAACCCTAGGACTCCCCTAGCACCTCCCTGCCTCTGTCTCTCTGTGCCTCTCGGTCTCTGTCTTTGTTTCTTTTTCTATCTGTCTATCTCTCTGTCTCTGTATCTCTGTCTATTTCTGTCTCTCTATCTCTGTCTCTGTGTCTGTCTTTTTCTCATTCTTTATCTACCTCTCTATCTATCAATCTCTCTGTCTCTGTCTGTCAGTATGTGTCACTCTGTGTCTGTCTGTCTCTATCTCTCTGTCTCTTTCTGTCTGTCTATGTCTCTCTGTCTCTGTCTCTGTCTTTTTCTCTTTCTCTATCTCTCTGTCTCTCTCTGTGTCTATCTCTCTGTCACTCTCTGTCTATTTCTCTATTCCTGTCTCTCTGTCTTTCTATCTCTGTTTCTATCTCTCTGTCTCTGTCTGCCTGTATCTCTCTGTTCCCCCCTCTCTCTATCTCTGTCTCTATCTCTTTGTTTCTGTCTCTGTCTGTCTCTCTCTCTCTGTCTCTCTTCCTCCATCCCTCCCTCCACAAGTCTAATCAGTCTCTGAAATACTTTCCAATGTCCCTTGCCTCTACATTAATCTGTCTCTCATCTGCCATTCACACCTCACTAGACCATTTCCTCTAAAGCCCAAAAATCTTACCTTGTACTTCTTGTGCTTAACCTCCCCACTGACTTTGCATAAAAATGGAAACTCCATACCCTGATCCAGAACGTTCTTCAAGGCCTGACTCATCTCTGCTCTCTTCCCTTCCTTTCTCTCACCCTACATCCCATCATAGTCCCTAATCAGGGTGATTAAATATTTTCTCATTCAAACCAGGATATCTATGAAAATGAAATGAAGCTCTAGTCATAATTATGCTGAGACAAACTGAGATTTTCTGAGGCACACCAGGACATATGGTCATCCAATGCATAATAGCCACTCCAGGATTCAAGGCTGTCAGTCTTTCCCTTTCTTTTCCAAGGCAACTGGATTTTCTGTGTCTCTTGCCTCAGGTTTCTAGGGCTAGAGAATTCTTTTGTCCAAGGCAAGCCCAAGATGCTATCCTAGCCAGCCTCTGGATTGGCTGACTGCTCTAAAATCAAGTGAGAAGCATGGGCCAATCAGGAGTGTTCATACGTGGGCCTCCCCATGGAATACTATGCAGCTAGGCCCGTTCTCTTGTCCACGCTCTGAAGCAAGGCCTGAGGGGAAAGACTCCCTTAGAAGTGAGGGTAAACAAGCTGCTCTGAATTGCGGCTAGGATGTTAGGAACTCAGCAAATATTTGTAGAATGACTGGATGAACACATTTTAGTCCCCTGCTCTTAGTCTATCCTCTCCTCATTCCAAAAATCTTTTTTGGATACTCATTAAAATTCTCCTGCACTAATTCTTTCCCATGACTATTTGAAAGGTCTCAGGACGAACAGGACATCAGCCAGGGGTTATCCCTGACCAGAAAAAGACACAGACAGGGCTAATTGTCACCTTGATTGAATTAGGAGATGCCTGCCAAGATGATGGGATTGCACTCACTTATGCAGTGAACTAGCAAGTGGAGGACTCCAGAGCGGAGAGAGCTCCTGGGAGACGAGGCGTGGGCAGAGGAAGTGGGCCCTGGAGGCACGCCTTTGAACGTGCGTCTCTTCCTTAGTTCTCTCTCTCTTGCTCTGCTTCTTAGCTGACCTGCCACTCCACTGCGATGTTTCTGCCATGCCACCAGCCTAAAGCAATGGAGCCAGCTTACCATGGACCAAGACCTATGATCGCATGAGCCAAACCAAACCTGTCCTCCTTGGAGTTTTGTCACAAATAGGAAAAGAAGTGTCTTTTTATTGAACAACTTGATATGCGATCCACAGAATTAGGGAATCTATTAGCTTCTATTTTAAAGACCAGGTAGCTCTAGTTCCATTTAAATGCTTGATACTTAGAATTTCCCTACAGTGACTGTCAAAGGGCAGTTGGCCTCATCACTAAGTAGAAGTTTCATTACTTTATGAGGCAGTGCTAACTTTATCATCTCTACTAGGACCCTTTGCTGTCCAAAAACTGTATATCCCTCTAAATTTTTACCTGTTGTCCCTGGTGCTGGTCCTTGGGTATTTTAGTAAGGGAATTTGGAACAAGTCTTTGTACTATAACTCTGTGGATCCAGCAGGAAATGCTAAACTCATATCCTCCACATAGGCTGCAGCTGATTGGTTCAAGGATAAGCAATTAGCTCAAGTCAGGCCAATCAAGATTTTTCGCTGAGATTTTAAAAATTGGAACCAATGGCAATCTCTCAACTGTGGTCTCTGCCTTGGGTCATCTTTGTTCCCCATCTTAGGCATACACCTCTGTGGAGCTATGGGCTTCAGAAGAACCTGATTCAGACCACAGAGAGCTTTTCCTTTGCTTTAGTACTGGAATTATCTGTAAGACTTAGTTTGAAATAGATTCTATGATTTAAAAAAATGTTAAGAGGGGCCTGGCGGAATGGCTCAGTGGTCTAAAGCGCCTGCTTGGGAAAGCTTGGGTGGCTTCAGGGACCACGGTTCGATCCCCGGCACCACATGCTGCGCCAGCCCTGCCCTCAGGGCGCGGGCTGAGCCGGCCATAAAAATAAGTGAATAAACAAATAAAGGTTCTGAAACAAGAAAAAAAATAAAATAAAAAATTCTTTAAAAAAAAAAATAATGAAATGTTAAGAGTTACCCTTGATTTTTATTGCCCTTAATTTTCTGTATGAAGTAGAGCCTATGTGGGATTCACCTTTGTAATTTTCTGTGTTTAGAATGGAGAAGGATATACAATTGAACCAATAAGTTTTAAATGAATTAATGTATTATTGAGTTCAAGTTCCTTCATCACCCTGGCTGTTCCCTAAAGGCGCTCTGCTAGAAGTCACTTGAAGCATCTATACTACAAAACTTCCTACTTTCCTTGGGAATATTTAGCTCATAACAGGCCTGGCCTCAATGCCACCAGGGTCCCCACACTCTGTCCCATACCCAACCACTCAGCCAAGTCATCAGCTGCCTACCTTAGAGGCTGTCCTTCCTCCCAGCTGAATTTTCTTCTTTCTTCCTTTCAAATCCTGCTGTGCTGTTATTCCATAATAAAAACAGCAGAAATCATTTTAGAAAGGAAGCCAGCTGGTTCATTAGTCTGATTAAACTCAAGCGATGGGATCAGAGCGCAGCTCACATGATAAGTAGTGTGCCTTCGCCTTGGCCCAAGTGAGCTTGGCAGGGACTGTTCATGTTGGGGTGCAGTCACCCCCTACATCTGCAAACTCATGTGAGTCACAGAGAAAGGACAGGGTTATATCAAAGGGAGGTCAAAGTGGGTCTTTCTCCTCTCTTTCTCACGGTCGGCCTAGAAGACTACAAACTACGCCAGTCTCTCTCTTCAGTCTGTTAGAAGTTCCCTGGCCCTCAGCATCTGCTGTACTTGTCCCCAAAATCAAATTTTATAAATGACCAGCTATGTAACTTGAGGTAGAGATTCTTTATCCCCAAAGGAGTGAGTAATAAATATTCCTAAAGGAATCACAAGGACTGATCACTACTGAAAGTCCAAGATTCAGTGGTTTCAAATGTTACAGGCAGGGGTGGGAAAAGGAATGAAATTCATCAGAATTGGGTAAGAATTGGCCAATCATAAAATGTCTCGCCGATTAGGCAAGGAGATCAGGATTTCATACTGAAAGAAGTGGGGAGACTGTGAAAAGATAAAATCCCAGGAAGGTGGGTTCATCAGATCTGCACGAGGAGAGATCCTTGTGCTACAGTGCTGACAGTAGGGACTGGACTTCATGCTACCTGACTGGTGGCAGGAAGAATGGCCAGGATACTACAGTCGTCTGTGCATTGGTGATGCAACCCTACACGAATGGAGGAAATGGAACAGTGAAGAGTCTGCCTTTCTCACAGCAGATTTGAAAACCAGAAAGAAAATCAAGCCAATTGTCGTGGCTGATGGACAGAACTTGGAACGAGGCCCAGAGGAGGAGGAGTTTTAGCTGATTCCTGCGATTTCCCACTTCAGTGGCTCTGCAAAAGTAAGGACCATTTTCTAAGTAAAAGTTGGAGAAGCAAATTTGTGTGACACATAAAGACAGATTGAGCCTGAGGTCTGTGGAGCATGAGGTACTATTTTCAAATTTTCCATTTAATGGCCCAGGCTCCAACTTGACAGGGACAACTACGTTAACTTTGTTTAAAGACTTCCCCAGCCCCTATTTTTAGGAAGATGAACAACATAACTAGCAGAGACCAATCAGTCATTACTTATTCCTCCAATGTGAAGCTTTCTGTAATTATGGCTGGGTTTATAAATGTCTGTAAGTTTTCTGCAAAGAAGTCTCACTCAGTGTGCAAAACAATAAAGCCTGTGTTTTATTGTGCCTTCACCCTTCAGATCCACTCTTTTTCCACCTTTCCCAAGTATGGAAAGGGTAGAGAGCAGGTTTGTGCCCTTCAGAAGAGGCCAAAGACACCCCCACATGACTTACTACTTAGAGGAAAATGTCACCATCAAAGCAGAATAGTGGGGAAATGTAAAAGAGAAGTGGTAAACAGGAGTAGTTAAAAAGAAAAGAGGGGCAACCTCTATACACAGGAATCTTTGCAGTGGTCCACAGGGGGAGACAGAAAGAAAAACAATCTGAAGCTACCTGCCAAGGCTAGAAAGAAAATAGGTGGTAGAACTCTGAGTCTTGGTTCAAATCCTGAGAGAAAACCTGGTTGTATGATCTTGACAGAGTCTTGTAGCACTCGGAAGCTCTGGCTTTTCATCTGTATTTACACTAGCACCTTCCTTAAGGGGCCGTTCCCCTCCACCAGATGCATTGGGTCGGTTGCCTCTACTGAACAGCCACAGGAAGGGCCCTGTGACTCTGTGGGAGGGACTCTGGGTCAGGGCCCACAGCTCCCAGGGGATGCTGAGCACAGGATATGCCCCAGATGCATCACTCCACCACAAGCTCTGGGAAATGCCTCTTGGTCTGTGATAAAATAGGGTTCAAGGTCAGCTTCTTCAGATTTTAAAAAATCTAGTAACCTGGCGTGGTGGCGCACGCCCGTAATTCCAGCACTTGGGAGGCTGAGGCAGGAGGATCAGTGCGAGTTCGAGACCAGCCTGGACTACAAAAATGAGCTCAAAAAAAAAAAAAATTAAAAATAAATAAATAAATAAATAAATAAATAAATAAATAAAAATGAGCTCAAGGCCAGCCTGAGCTGCATAGCAAGACCCTGTCTCAAAAAGAAAAAAAAAAAAATCATCTAGTAATTACCAGGGAAGGCAATAGGGGACAGAGCCATGATGTCTGACCACTGTACCTGGTTCCACTGCTATATGGCCTTTGAAAGCTCGCCTGAGCCTCCAGAGTTTGTCTTTTCCTTAAAGGACCACACGAGAGTGAAGTGTCCTAACCCACAAGGTCATGCCTGGCATGCGACAGGCACAGAGAGCACATCTTCCTTTTATCTTTCTTTTCTTCTCAGTGTCTTTGGGAATCCAGAACAGATTAGAAATTAAGAGTAACACTGCATGGGGCTGGGGAGATAGCTCAGGGGCATAAGTACCTACCTGGCAAGCACAAGGTCCTGAGTTCGATCCCCAGTATCAACAAAACAAAAACACTGCAACACTTCATAGAACTAAACAGTATCAATCAATCTCTTAAATTACTATTGTGGCCGGGCGTGGTGGCGCACGCCTGTAATCCCAGCACTTGGGAGGCTGAGGCAGGAGGATCGGTGAGAGTTCGAGACCAGCCTGGGCTACAAAAGTGAGCTCAAGGCCAGCCTGAACTGCATACTGAGACCCTGTCTCAAAAAGACAAAAAAAAAAAAAAAAAAATTACTATTGAATATAATTGTCAACAGATGGGAACAGCAAAACAAGTACCCAGAATTCAGCAAAGTAAGCTGATTGTGACTCTGGATTTGTGGCAGATTGGCTGAGTTCCTACTCCTTCCTTTATTTTCCTTTAAAAGCCACAGAAAAAAGGTCACACCAACACCAGACTGCAGAAGATGTCTCCATGGATTTCACTCCCTTGCAAATCCAAGAAGCAGCCCGCCATCTAGGACAAACTAGCCCAAAGACAGCCAGCTAGTGCAGTCAGCTTGGACCATTCTTAGTTACTTTTTACTCATTGCTGGGACAAATACCCGACACTCAAAATGAAGGAAGGAAAGGTTTATTAGCTCACAGTTACTGGAGGTTTCACTGTGTATTCGGCTGGCTCAAGGCTGAGTGGAGCAAGACAGAGAGCACCCAGTTCATGGCAGCGGAACAGCAAGAAAATGGTGACAGAGGTAGCACCAAAGATGGCAACAGAACAACAACTCCAACTTTAGTCTGTCGCTCTGTCACTCTTTATATTACATTCAGGCTCTCTGCCTTAGGATATCCACCCTAGACCACACCCATAGTCTCAGCCTTACTTAGACTGATAATCCCATCAGTACTAAAACACAATCCCAGGGATCATGAATCAAGTCTCAGTCTATAGAAGCCATGCCCCATGATTGCACGAGGCTTTGTGGGGGACAACTAGACATAAACCATAACAACCATCAATCATGGGAGCCATCGAGAAGTCTAAAGCATGCAGTGGTGAGCTTCAAGCTTTGCCTCAAGATACGAGCAGGAAGACACAACTTCTCTGGTCACTGTTCATTTCTGGGGGGAAATCTAACAAGAGCTGTGTACCCGTTCCTGTATCCTCCTCACCCTTGGGAGAACGCCGTCTACCTATTTATTTATTTATTTATTGGATACTGGGTCTCACTGCATAGTTCAGACTCAGTGATCCTCTTGTCTGGGCCTCCTCAGTGCTGGGGTTACAGGCGTGTGTCACCTGAAAGCCACTTCCTGTTATTCTCAGCATAGTTCTCCTAGGGATTCCACCAGGCTTCTACTGAGTGACGGAGGGTCCCAAAAGAGCATTTACCCAGATGCTTGTAGGAGGTAGGGACAGGAAGAATCGTAATCACCTGTACACCAGGCCTGCAAGCTGAGCCGCGTCTCTCCCTCCTCCCTTTATGAGTTTCTAGCAGGGCATGAGGGACAGAATGGCACTGTCGCACCAACGTGGTACTCATAAAGATTTAACAGCGAGCCCCGGTGGCGAGAAGGGAAGGGGAGCCCTGGTCTTCATCCTTTGCAAACTGCT
Source organism: Myocastor coypus (assembly GCA_004027025.1). Taxonomy (NCBI): domain Eukaryota; kingdom Metazoa; phylum Chordata; class Mammalia; order Rodentia; family Myocastoridae; genus Myocastor; species Myocastor coypus. The sequence goes on along the minus strand of PVJA010007527.1, from coordinate 16,321 downwards.
GTGCCGTCGGCACTCCCCCCAGAACTAATTTTGGAACAACCAACAAGTGTCACTGAAGGCCAAATTGGGCAGAGAAGAGCACGGGACCCCCCCAGGACCTCACTGAGAAGGGTCCTGGGGTCATCGTGGTCTGCAGTCATCAGGACACAGGTAACACTGCATCCCTGCTTCTGAGATGTCCCCCTGCCCATGTCAGCTGGGCCCACTGGGCCCCTCTCTCCAGATCACCTATGGGACCACGGTGGGTGTCACCGTCTTTCCACATGTCAGCCGTCCGCCGTAAACGCAAGGCTCCGTCTTCATTTCCATCCCCACAGCACCTAGCAGAGTGCCTGAGAAAGGCAGGCACATGAAGAATGTTTGTTAAAGAACGGTTTGTTGAGTGGATCCTGGAATGAATAAGGAAATGCTCCCAGAGAGGGGAAGGGAAGGGAAACAGAAGCTGTTGTCAAACATCTACAGAGATTTCCTTCAGAAAAGGGATGAGCTTTACTCTTATGATACCAGTCGGGAAGATCAGGGCCAAAAAGGGGAGGTGCCAGGGCGGCAGGCTGTGACATGGGTGCTCCCAAGTCCTGTGGAGCGATAGGATCCCCAGTCCTCCTTGCCTCCCACCTTCCTGTGAGCACCTTAAATCTATTTCCACAGCCTCCAGTCCTGCCTCTGCACTCCAGCTCAGGGAAAAGAGGTTTGATGATGCCACCAAGACTGAATGAACAGGGGCTGGGGAGATAGTTCCATGGCACAAGAGCCTGCATGCATGGCAAGTGCAAGGTCATGAGTTCAAACCCCAGTCCCGCAAAAAAAAAAAAAAAAGACTGAATGAACAACTACTGATGTGCCTCTCCGTCACTCTCCGCCATGTCAGTAGCTTCATGCACAGGAAGGCGGACAAGTGGGTACTGAGAGTCCGCCCATCCTCGTCCCACAGAGGCTTGTCTGTCTTCCCTTTAGGCTTTGACTCCTCGGCTCCTTCCTCATCACCACCCTCTTCCCTGCGCAGCCCTTGAGCTTTGCCCTGCTCTTGGCCTGTGTTCCCATCTGAGATAGAATGCCACAGCCCTGGCGGTGTGTCCAGGGCCAAGCAGAGCACCTGGTATACAGGAGGTGCCCGAGAAGCAGTTCTTAAATAAACATATTTACAAATAAGAAGCCAGGCACACTTCTTATACCTCTCATTTTGATATTCCAAAGTGGCCAAATTCCTGAGAATACCTAAGACAATTTGCAGAATAAATAAGCTATGAAGATAGCCAGAGATCTGATAGAAGGTGGTTTAGAAAAAATCAAGTCACCATTCCACGCCCTTCTAGGGCCAATGGTAAAACTCTTTTTTTTTCCCTCAGAGACAAGGACTGCAAAAACTTTACTACCCAGATAGTTCCCTGCTTAGGAACACATTGTATTCTGAAAATGTACTCACAAAACCACTGTTTGAAGTTCAGCGTGCTGCTTCTCATAAACCATGCTCAGAAGAATAACTGGCAGCATGGCCCTGACTTACAACATTTGCCGAGGGAAACGGTAGGAGACAATAAAACTATACTGTAGAGCCAATTTTTCCTTTTAAACATCATAAAATGGACATATAGGATGAGTCCAACCACACAGGAGCCCCTCTGTTAAGGCGTGACGCAGGGAAGCCACAAAGTGAGGCTTTGAAGGGTTTCCTTTGTTGTGAAGGCTGAGAGTTGAGAAGGAGCGGTTCCGATCTGCCAGCGGCACCCAAGACACTGTTCTGCATGGATCTTGTGTTGGGTCTTGGGGTGCAGGGCGACCCCAGCGGGGCTCGTGCAGAAGCCCCCTCCCTTGAGTCTCTCTCTCTCTCAAGAGGTGGGAAATACATCATTACGTGATTACAGTGGTTATTATTTTTACTATTATACTGCCCAACAACTAATGATGTTAAAATCTGCTTGAAGAATCGAGAAAAAGATACCAAAAGATATAACCAGGCAAGCACAATGCAGTGTTCATTTTACAGTTCAGTTTGTTCCTAAATGGTACGCAGGAAAAATGAAGCGAGCACCAGCGGAGAGAGGCCCTCCGAGGAGGCGGAGTCTGCTCAGGAGGCTTCTGGTTCCAGGTGCCAGGCCCTCCGTGCGCTGGCTGGGGATCCTGAGTCTTCAGTCTCCATGTGCAAGAGGCTAAGTTTCTTCTCCTGAAGACTCGGGGCAGAGCTACCCAAGTCTGCACGGGCCTCAACCGCGGAAGCCACTCAATGGCAGGCAACTCTTTCTGCAAAATTTGAAAATGGTATCAACCTTGCTTCCACGGTACGTTCTGAGTGTCACCAAGGATGCTTAGGTGCCTCTTTAAAGTTCACTTTGAGGGCCGGCCAAATAGCTCAGCAGATTAAAGTGCCTTGCAAGCAGACCCAGGGTCAGGCAAGGGCCAGGAGTTCGATCCCTAGGTCTGCTGTGCCGTCCCTGTCCCCGGGTTGCGCTGAGATGGCAATTGAGACTGGGCATGGTGGCATGTTCCTATAATCCCAGCTCGTGGGAGGCTGTAAACGGGCAGATTCCGAGTCCAATCTAGTAGTGAGACCCTGAACACCCTGTAGACCCTTCCCTAAAATATAAAAAATAAAATAAAGTAAATTGACAGTATTGATGCCCTACTATGTGCAGCCCTTGAAAGGCGATTTGGAACCCATTAAGGTATCATCTAAAGAAGACCAATGAGTGCTCCATAGCTCCATGGATAGGGAAACGCAGCGGGCCTGAGGCATAGGAAAGCGGCCACGCTACGTGGCAGCCTGGTGTAAGTACTGGAATTTGTTTGCATAAACAAATTGCAAAGCGGGAAAGAGGAGAACATAACGAGGTTCATCTGAGTGGCCCTAGCAGGCAGCAGCATGACCCCCATTTGCCAGATGAGGAGTCGGGGGCTTTGTGGGCTTTTGAACAACAGCTAGGTTCTGGGGTCTATGTTCTCAGAAAACAGCTGGAATAGCAGCAAGTGGGAAAAACCGATCAGAGACATGCCAGAACTCTGGGGCTGCCTCAATATCTTACATGCTGTGACATTTTGTCCCCCAAAATTGGTTGGCAAGAGATTGAAAAGTGACCAGTGTTTCTAAAAATGGATGGAGCGTCTCATTTCTGTGGGTTGGGCAGGCTTCGGAGTGCCTGGTCATTTATGGAATTAGAACCTTTTCCTCCCTGCGGTTCTTCCCAGCCTTCCCCATGCAAGGGTTTCCCTCCAGGGACTGCAGCGAAGAATTCCACAGCAGCTCTCCATGCCTCAGAGCAGGAAGCAGACCTGCAGTATCATAGTAAACCAAAATTAGCCGCTTTACAAGCACGTTAAGGCATAAAGATTCATGTCCGGTGCCCAAAATACAGCAGGAAGGCAAAAGGCTCTCCTCTCCCCTTTCTCGCCCTCCGTGTACGCACCTGCCTTCCACCCTCGAGCTCCTGATGGGTGGGCACCCCCTTCACTCTCCTGTGAACCAAGTCACTGTGCCTGAGAAAGTGCTGCAGGCAACATCAGGGCCATGGCCAAGCTCCAGGCGGCAGCAGGTGGGAACCTGTTGATTAGTCAGTCCAGAAATCTGCTAGCTGCTTTATTAAGTTTTCATGTTAAACTACTTCTATCTTTAGGAGCATGGAGACTGGCTTGCTGACCCGAATTATATTACTGCTTCTTAGGAAGCAGACCACGGAGCAAATAATAGAATCGAGCTTTTCTTGTTTGTTTTGTTTTAACAAACTGCCTTAGGGGAGCCTGCTATCTTTAATAGCGCTACTTCACATCCTGGCATAACAGTTCAAAAATGGACAAAGCATTTACACATCGGTTTCTTCATTCAATCGCACTACCATAGTACATACTATATGACTATCCCCATTTTAATTAATTATTTATTTATTTATTTTACATATTTGGTAAAAAGGTCGGCAGGGCCTACAGGGTCTCACTACGCAGATCAGACTCATAATAATCCTCCTGTTTGCAGCCTCCCAAGCACTGGGATTACAGGCATGCACCACCATGAAAGTCTCAATCACCATCTCAGCACACCCTAGGAGGATCAAACCTCAGCCACTGTACTCTGTCTAAACAGGCACTTCAGTCTGCTGAGCTATCTGGCAGGCCCTAATCCTCATTTTATAAAGTATCTTCCTGCCCCACCAAGGGTCAAACTCAAGATCTTGTGCTTGCCAGGCAGGCACTGAAGCCTCTGAGCTATCTTCACAACCCAACTCTCCCCATTTTACAGAAAACTACACTAGGTCGTGGCAGCACTGACCTAGCTCTTTCAATTCCATCTAAGTGGCCTGATTATTGATCTTAAAATCCTAGCTCTTCTCCCAAGCTTACCTGGGGTGTTCTGGGAACTTTTCCACCTTGCCTTGTCCAGGGGCAATGAGACAGCACTGAGCAGTTGTTCTGTTGATAGTACCTAACAGCACTGGAGCCGGAAACGATGGCAGAGACCATGTCCAACCTCTTTATCTATGTATTTAAAAGTGCCTAAAGCTTGCAGAGAGGATGGCCTAGACTGGACCCACAAGTTATATCACGCCAAAGTTCTGGCTATTCTGTCCTCATCCTATAAGATCACAATCCCTCTTAAGCATGGTCATGTGGAAAGTTAAAATTAGGACCCAATTAATTCCAGTGCTCATCCCGTCATTGTTTGGTGAAGTAGAAAGGCTCTGTTAACTGTGGAATCATGAAAGATCAGGGGGGAGGGGAGCTGGCAGGTGGCCTGTGTGCTCTTTTGTGTGAGAAGGGTGAGAGCTAGAAAGAAAGACAGCCCTATAGCCTGAACTCAGGTTCCCTGCCCCAGCCACCAAGCCCACCTTTTACTTGGTAGCCCAGTTCTTAGCTGTGTTTGGAAGATCAAGTATCTCCCGGCTTATCATGGACAGTCAGACCTGACCCTGTCCAAAGACAGGTATTGACCCAGCCCTTGCTTGGCTTCAGCGATAGAGCTGAGGCCCCAGCTGCTGGCTGGATGTTGTGTTTCCCAGAGCAATACCATGAGCATCAGCTACCAACACTTAGGCTGCAGGGAAGGGAAGCAACAGTGTTGCCTTACATCCCGATGGCCCCATCTCCCCAAAACAAGAGCATCAGAGAAAACAAGAAGCCTAAAACCCGGCTTGGAACCCCACTGCCCTCACCACCACCAGATTCCTTGCCTCGAGCCCTTTCATCAAAGCAGTTTTCTCTAATCTAGAATCAACACATGTGTGCTCCATTTTCAAATGCAGCCCTCTTAAAGCCCAACCCCAGGTGCTGGTCTCCCTTCACACGCCCTGAGAATCCACCCTGTGCAATTTGGCAGTTGGTTTTATACTTGTTGTATCGCTTCTTAACCATCTTGATTGCTTTATAGCTGACTTTCAATCGCAAATGCTTCAAGGCAGGACTCAAGCTTTCAGCTCTGTGCCCTACAGTGCAGTGCAGAACATCACCAGAGACCAGAGCCGAACACAGGCTTGCAGAGAGTTTTGCCTTCCCGATTCTTTCCACCCTGCCTTGGATGGCACAGACAGCAAATGCTCAGTAAATACTCCTCAGTTTGAGTGTGGCTCTAGTCTTTTCAAGAAAATGTTCAGCTGAAGAGGCCCTGTGCACATCAGAGAAAAAGACAGACACAGCCCTGCCCGGCTGCACAGTCCCATGGAGCATGGTGCAGACCACAGCCTGGGTGGATGTTCTGTACAGTGAACCCTCTGCCCTACTTGGGCTAGGGCTCCTTGCAGTGCTAACAAGATCTGTCCCTCCGTGGTCCTCCTAGGCACTCCATTCTCAGGGGCAAAGCTGGTATCAGCTGCTTCCCACCTACCTTCCCAATACCCTTCTTGTCAAAAGCAACAGAACTTAAAAATGCACAAAGGGCTGGAAAGATAGTCCAGTGGACTAAGCACCCACTCTGCCAAGCGTGGGGACCAGGGTTCAATCCCAGGTCCCAAATGTCATGCCAGCCCCACACTCAGGATGCCCTGAGCCAGAAACTGAGTCCAGGAGTGGTGGTACAAAACTATAATCCCAGTGCTGAGGAAGCTAAAAGAGGAAGATCATTATAAGTCTGAGCTGTGTAGTGAGACCCTGTACCAAATACCTAAATTAAGAAAAAAAAAATTGCACAAAACCAAAACCCACTCACAATAGCTCCTGTCCATATCTACACCACCCCATGAGGGCATTTGGTGGCCCTGTCCACATGCGCTTAGCTCTCCTCTCTTCCTACAGGAAGCTCCACCACTCACACAGTGAGCCATCCGGTCTCTCTGCTTTTGCTTTCTCTCAGCTCACAGCACCCCTTTCCTGCAGATCTCTGGGCCAAGTTCCTTCTCCTTCTGACACTCCAGCCCATGCCCAAGCTCCTCCATGCCTTCCTGATTAGCACTAGCCATATTTCTTGCCACCCCATCCCGCTTTGTTCCCACATTGCCTTAACCTGTCACATGATGCTTTTCCTCCTCAGTCTTAGCATGTGGCTGGGGATCAGCCGCCCCTTAGCCCAGGCTTCTGTGGACTCAGTGTGCATCGGCCTACTTGCTTGATCCCTCACTGCCCAGAGTCCCCCAAAAGAATCCATTTACAAACCAACTGGTGAACATCATTTGACTTTACGAATGATTTATTTTATAAGAGCAAGTACTTTTTTTAGTTCACCTTACAGCAAACTACTTACCAGTCTGAGTAAGCATTTCCATCCTCTAAATTCTTTCTCGACAGCTATGTCCTGAGAATTTCCCTTCGTTGTTCTTCCTCCACGCATGTTTCCAACCAATGTGAAACTCTGCTCTATTTTCATGTGCCTTTCCCATTTGTCCCATACAGCTTATTCTTCCTATTCTAATAAGCAGAACAACTCAGTGTTGCTCCATTCCCTACCTGTAATCACAGTGCTCCGTCAAATGCATGCTCCCCTTCAGGCTAGCCTTCCTTAGCATGCAAAGGACCCCGATGGTCTTCTTGTGATAGACAGGGAGTGTTTCCCTCCATGGAAGATGCAGTTCAGAAGCTCAGGGTGGTTGGTGTCTTTCACAGCCACTCAACACAGGTATCTTATGCCAGGGTCTTCCTGTACCAGCAGCTAGATAGGAATCATCTCAAGCCCTTTCTGCCTCTCCATCCCTCTTTCCTTGCAAGGGAGGCCCAAGACTGGAGTTAGGAGGAAGTACCTCAAGATATAGTGGGAGCTAAGTCAGTCATTGTGAAATGAGTGAGTCAGAGCAAAAGGGAAATAAAAGATGAAAGAACTTGCAAGCCAGCACCTTCATCATCAGACATCTTGCAGTCTAATTAAACGAAGCTCTGAGAATGACTGTAGTTAGGACACAAGTGTGAGTGGTGAGTGGGTGGATGAAGCAGAAGAACAGAATTCCCCACCGTCAGGTGGAACCTCGGGCCATCACTGGGCCTCAGCTCCTCTTCCGTACCAGTCCCATCAGCCCGTAGATGTCCCAGTGTGTACCGTGGTCATCAGGGTCCTCAGGAGATTGGACGCTCCCAGACACTCAGCCTCCACCCCCTGCCTCTGCACTCCCCAGAAAACTTTTCTTGGCTGCAGTCTTGGCCCAGGGACCTTCCTTGCCTGCCGACAGAACAGAACAGAATTCTCGGCTGTGGAAACTGGTAAGCTGCACATAGTTTACAGATGAGAGTCCAAACTCCTGGTGACTCTAAATGTGGTGTGAAGGGGACAGAAGTTATCCGCTAATGTGCCGTGCCTGAAATAGCACCGCTACCACCACGCACAAGTGCACGTCATGGAAAAAGAAGTGCGAGGGTCCAAGTGTCTGGGCCAGCATTGCTGCTCCAGACCTCACCCTGTCTCCCAACCTCCTTCCTGTGCTACTCTACTTTTTAAAATGACAAGAAGAAGAGGAGGTCTGTTTGTTTGGCAGAACAGTCCAGCATCACTTGAAAGTAAAGTGGAGGACTCAGGAGAACAGCCCCGCGATCTGATCTATTGTTAGAGCCCAGCTCTGGCAGGGCTGGCAGCGCCCCCACCACGCAGACCTGCAGAAGTGAAAACCTTTTCAGGCAGAACAGCCTTGGGTTCGCCGCCACTTGAGCCAGGGTTGTCAGAAACGTCCTCTGGACAAGGCTAATGGTTTGGATAGTGGAAACACTGACTTCCCAGGAAACAGATAACTTGTTGATCCTTTATTTATATTTTTTCTCTGATTGGGTTGGGATATTTAAGTTAACCCAGACACTGAAGTTTCTAGGCTGAGCAAAGGAAACGCTCGTTTCAGTGGATATTTTGTCAAAAATAAGTCCTCCACCTCCAGGTGAGCTGGCCACTGGCACCCATACTGCGGTGCCTTTTCTGCGCCCCCAAACCCTTAACTCCTCCTCCAAAACCACAGCAGTGTCAGTCAGAAGCGACCTAATAATGCCCGCGCTCAAGTTGCACCAAAGGACGCGACTTCCCACTAAACCGATCCGCATTCGCGTGTGCAGCGCGTGTGTTTGCGCGCGCGCGTGTGGCGGGGGCGGGCTCTGCGCCCGGGGGCCGGGCTCCGCAGCGAGAGTGGCAGCCGGACTTGCGGGGCTGCGAGGGACAGGGCGCACAGCCGCAGTGCCGTAGGAGCGGGCCGCCGAGACCGACCGCGGCGAACTGTGGAGGCCCCTGCGGAGGCTGAGCCCTGGAGCGGCCGGACCGCAGGCGGGTCGCCAAATTTCCGCGGCTCCCCCGGCTACCGCCCCCTCCCCCAGGAGGGCCGCGCGGGCGGGAAGACGCCCATACGCCAGCCTTGGTCCCCTTCTGTCTCTCGGTTCCTCTTTCCTCCCAAGTAAGGGAATAAACTGCGAGGAAGAAGCTCCCCGGGCAGCCGCGCAACCAGGGGCTGCGTGGTGAGGTAAGACAGCCGCCGGCCGGGCGGAGGGTCTCGAGCTTGGGGGTGCAAGGGAGTGAGGGCTGCAACTTGTAAAGGCGGGCGAGGGAGCAGCCGGTCCCGCGGCCGGGGAAGGGGCTGTCGACCGGCTCACTGCGCTCACCCTGTCAGTGCCCCCTGCCACGGAGCCCTGTGGCACAGGATGCGCCCTGGAGGAGTGCGGATTTGGTGCGGGGGCCAGGCTACGGCTCAAGCGTCCCCGCGATTCGCAGGCCTGCGGATGCCAAAGACGCGCGAAAGAAAGGCGGCCTTGCGGCCAGCGGTTTGCTGAGCGACCGGTCTGCTCGCCTCCTCTGGGACTTACCTTGGCTCTTTGGTACCCGCTGCGCGCTCCAGGCAGCGTGAGAGGGGCTGGCAGCAGGGGACAATTGCCCTAGGGTCTGACCGCCTAAGCGTGTGGCTGTCCCGCGGGGTTCTGAGACTTGGGGGCTCTCGGCAAAGCCTGCGGGGTGGTGCGCTTCTGGGGAAGCCAAACAGCAGGAAAGGTCAAGACCCGTTCAGGCCCTGAGTCACAAGGTGCGCCGGGGTGCGTGCATGCGTGCGTGTGTGTGCGTGTGTGTGTGTGTGTGTGTGTGTGTGTGTGTGTGTGCTCGCACGAACGCGAGCGCGTGTCTTGAACGGTGCGCGTCCCGAATCACCTGTAGGGCTTTTGAAAACTCCACCGCGGGGTCATCTTACCCTGCACACCCTGAGATTGCTTTCTGCTTGCTCTGGACAGTTACCGCGGCTTTGGGGAGGGGGCTGTGGAGTTCTCAAAAGCCCCACAGGTGACTCAGACGCGCCGCCTCCGTCGCCGCCATCACTGCAGCGGGAGCTCGGGACGGGGCAGAGCGGACGCTGCCCACGGGAGAAACCCGCGCGGCGCTGAGGGTGGCGTGGGGTCCGCCGGTGGCAGTGGGGTCTGCAGCGTCTCGACGGTGGTCTGGTTAGTGGTGGCGACCCCGCGGGCTCGCAGGGCACGGCGCGCCTCGGCGTCCTGGCTTCGCCCGCCTGCGATGACCTAGGTGTGGGCAACAGGGCCCGGGAGGGCTGTCTGTCTCGCTTTCGTTCCAGACACGAGCAGGGACGGTGGTCAGGGCACAGAACCGGAAACGGCCCCTCTGGGCCAGACCCGGGGGTGACCTGGTTATTTTGGTGCCTGGAATTCCCTGTGTATACAACGCAGCTCCCAGAGCACAGGCACCCTCCTCGTCGGTGAAGGACGGCAGAGCAGAGGGCGCAGGGGTGCAGGTCTGGTGAGCAGCGCTGGCGCGCGCACCGCACGCACCACCGTGCGTCTGGTCTCCTCGCGGTGTGTCCCAACGGAGGAAAACATTTTCGTTGTTTGTCGTGTTAGAAAGGCCTACGTTTGCCTCTCTGAACACAAACTATACACGTTCAAACGCCCGCTGATCGCTAATTCCTGGCGGACCTAAGTCCTTTTTTGCCAGTTGGCCTTTAATGCACGAGTCCCTCCTTCCAGGCAATATTACAGGTATCTGAGGGCTCTTGGACCAGCGCCCCGGGATGAATCTTGCCTACTTCACGGTTATATGCACTATTTGGTTCAAATCAGCCATGTTATAGGGGAAAAAAAAAAAAAAAAAAAAAAAAAAGAAAGCTCAGAGTAGCTTGGGATGTAGACTCAGGGAGATGGGAGAAACCGCTAAGCACGTGAATTCTGGCTCCCTCCACCGACTCCCCGCACAACCCATCAGCAGCTTGCAAAGGCCCCCTCCAGCCTGGACGCCCTGGGAGGCCCAGCCTGTGCCAGAGTTGCCCCCAGCTCCTTCCCTGGAAGGAACAGGGAAAGAGGAAAGGGAAGTGCTATTTCATTGTGGTTATTATTTTTTTTTAAATAGCTCATTGCGTTACAACATTTAGATATTCTCTTTTAATGTAAAACTAATTTCTGTTCGTGAAAGAAAATTGGAGAAATTGCAAAGTATGCAGAGAAATTAACACGTTGTCCATTGTTCTACCACCCAGACCCTGCACTGTTAATACCCTGGCATATTTCTTTCCATCTATTTTTATGCCTTGAAGTCATACAGTCCATAGAGGGCCAACACATATAGGTAACCTAATAAATGTGCTTTTCACGGTGCTATGCGTTTTATATTCATTATATCATTTAATCCCCCGAAGTCCCTCTGAGATAGGTATATTATTATCAACCCCATTTTTCTAGGATGGCAAATAGTTCAGGAAACTAGCTCTGAAACCACAGCTGACAAGTGGCGGAGCCAGAATTCAAGCCCACCACGGAAGTGTGGTCACGGAAGTGTGGTCACGTAGCATGAGGAGCTGTTGCTTCTTTACTTTTCTTAAGGAGTGTTTTGAATGTGTGCTCTACTTGCACACTATTACGTTGTACACCATTTCAGTTGTTTCTTCTCTTTAGCAACTATAAATAATGCTCCACAGAGTCTTCACTGCACACAATCACAATTCCTTTGAATAGAAGTGCAGAAACTAGGACCAGTTGGTCTGGGAATAACTGAGGATTCCCAGTATAAATGAGAAGCTACTTTTCAAAACAACTACACCAATTTAAACTTCTAACATGTGGTGGTTTATGTTCCCTGAAGAAATTCCCTGTTGGTCTAAAATAAGCAATTCTTTATGAAACACATTTTCATTCACCAGAGGCAATCTACTATAAGGGTCAAAGCAGGTGTGACCCTTAGGGACTTAAAGTGCCCAGAGGTTCTCACCTGACCAAGCTACAACATACAATGATCCCTTGAAGGAGAAGGAGCCATCCATACCACACTATTTTATAACTCAAGGGAGTGTATGGAAGCTGTGTCATATAAACTATACCCAGTTTTAGTTGAGCAACTGGCAGCTGCACAGTTCTTTGGCCAGCATCCATATTTTGAGCAAATCAAACTATTGTGCAAAATCATAAGTGTGCCTAGCATTCCACTTTTCCACACAAATAATTAGACTAATCTTCACTCTTATGAATCCATCTCCAGATCCTGCAAGCTGAACCAATCAATGACAGCTTCTCTGTATTTCAGCCCTAATCACCGCGCAGGGGCCGGACCCAAAGCCACTTCAAATTCCAAGATAGGAGCTGATGTCATCTTAAAATTAAAGAGACAAAAAAGAAAAACCATACCCGGTTCCCTGGGTCAGACTTCTCACCTGGACCCATGGTACACATGCATACATTTACCTCACTGTAGTAAACTCATCAATTTGCTTTCCCCACACACACTACATGGTGAGCTCCCTGAGGGCAGAAACCATGACTGATTGTTCCCTGAGATTCAATTAGTCCCTGTATAATTAACAATTAACGTGATACGTAAACAAATAAAATGGTTGCCAGGTGCTTCAGGTACATTTCTCTCTCCACGCATCTTTATTCTGCTCCTCTTGATCCATCTCAGAACTACACCTGAAATGCATCTAAAGCCACACTGTCTATTTTCACACCTGGCTCTTTCCAAGGTCATTTATCTGACAATAAATTAAAACTCCGGTCCCTACTCACACTCGGTGTATTCTGGTGCTTGAAGGCCACAGGTGGTCTTTGGCCGCCCTATTGGAAAAGGCACATACAGAACATTTTCTTCATTACGGACTGCTCAGCTGAACTGTGCTGGCCACATTGTCTGCTTGGTGCGGGCCCAGGATGCGTCTGTCTGTGCTGCTCCTACCCGTCTTCTGCACTCATGTTGTGCTGCCCCAGAAAAGGTGGAGGAGCAGCTGTTGTAAATGTAACAGTTAATATTAGCTATGGGATTTATGGGGCGCGGACTCCAGGCTGTGTAAATATCATACCTTTGGGATTTCCTAATTTGCTCTCCTAGTTTTGGCTTTATTGCTTAGTAATTGTGTGTGCTGATGTGGATGTCAGTTTCCACCAAGTTGGCTTCCCAGGAAGGCAAAGAGAGGATACGTTTGAAAGCATTTTAAGAGAAACCATTGGTATGGATTCTGTGAAAGTAAATGCTAAATTTTTTACAATGCAAAATGGTGCCCAGGGTCTCAGGAGCCCTTCTCCGTGGATGAGTTAGATGAGAAGAGAGGGAACCATACATCGTGTGGCTGACCAGAGGACAAAACCTGGGCGAGCAAGCCGGACAGCTGCCATCCTCTGCTCAGGGAGTCCTGTCACCAGCTCATGAGAAGAGGGCTGGCAGGGGCCAAGTCCCGCAGCCCATGGGTGGTCTAAGTTGGGTCTCTACTCCCCACAGAGCCCTTTCTACAGCTCCACCAGCCTCACAGGCCCCTTGCTGCGGCACCCCACTGTCATTGTCACTCTTGCCCCAGTTTTCTCCAATCTCTATATTCTTGAGAATAAAACGCCGACCTCGGTGGGAGCCCTCATCAGCACCGAGCAGAGTGCGTACTCACCTCCTCAGCCTCCCTTTCCTGCTTCTGTTGAAGTCCTCTACACGCTAATTAGGAATCTATACTTCAGACACCTGGTAAGCCTAGTATTGACCAAAACTACCCAACTCTCTTTGATAGCTGTCTTTAAAGTCTTGCTCTCCACTGCTCCCCCAGCCTGCATGGATAATAGGTGGTGTGCAAACAGGAAGCTTTGCGTTTAGCCTTTATTTTGTCTTAGTAATTTTAGTCTCAATTATTTCCTGCCTGTCCTGAATATAATGTGTATGATTTTTTCAGTAGAGGCTCTCTAAACGTATTAATTCAATAACCAAATGTCAGTCTTACAAAATGTATTCAATGTATACCATCATTCAATGTATATTGTCTGTCATTAAAAAGATTCTCACAGAAACCTTATCAAAGGTCTTGGTAGATGCTCTACCACTGGTCCATCCTTGATCTGCTAAATAACTTGGTCAAAGGAGCAATTTTTATGATCCAGTATACACTGTTCTCATCAGACCCAGGTTGGTTCCTAAGGAGCAGGACTTCAGTACCAAAAGCTCTTTCAGCATCTCCTTTTAGGATGTTTCCTGCAGTTATCACCAGCCCCGCAAGATAAGAAATTTTCACAGATCATTTTCCTGTTTCAAATAATAGAACTGTATTTGCCATGCAGATAATGGTGGAGGCGAAAGTGGTTGCTGGTATTGATGGTGACAGTGGTGGTAGTGGTGGTGGTAGTGGCTCTGGTGGCTTTCTTATTCTATAAGTCTTGACAGCTTATGGATTATCATCTAGTTTTCTCAGTTGCAAGTTGTCCCAGCATCATGAGATGTTACTCAAGTAGGATAAGAGACATGCATGAATTTATGGCACATCTAAGAGTTTCTAACATCACAGAAAATGAGATTAGGGAAGGAGCCAAGAGAGAACTGGCTCTAGGCTTTCATCTCATAAAGCTAAAAACCCAAGCCAGGTGTAATAACACGTACCCTGCCTGCCCAAGTAACCATGGGGCCCTCACTTGTTCTCTACACAGGGAACTGTCTCCTCTCTTGGGGCACCAGCAAGGTCACCTGCACAGGAAGTGAGTTTCTTTCCTGATAGCTGATCTGGTGTGAAGACTCCCAGCAGCACAGTCACTCTGATCTACAGATGTGGAAAGGCTTAAGATGTTTGGCCCACTCTGGCCCATAGAACTCAGTATTCTTGCCTGCAGTTAAGTGAATTAGAGAAAATTCTCTCCATCTCCCAGGGGCCCAAGATGGTTTTTCTTGAACCCTTGAGGGCCACACAAAGTGGGTGATGTAGCCCAGTCTCCAGCCCCCACCCTGATGTCCCAATCCTAAGAACATTCCAACGGGCCTCTCCTGCCACTGTGGCCAATGGGCCTTGACTAATCCCGGAGTGATCTCAAGCTATTAGGATTTAGGGTTCTACGTGGGACCTCTAACTATTAGAATCACAAAGAGTGATTCCCAACTATTAGGGAGCCAGTAGTCATATCACACATCCCTAGAGCCAAAACAAAGACTCAGTCTGCCTAAAAGTTCACGCTGTCCTAAATCCTTGTTCATGCGAATCGTGGCAAGTATACTCCTAATGAGACTCACTCAATCATGAAGCTAATGTGAAGTCAATGAATATTCATGGAGCACTCATTCTGCAAGGCACTTTCTTGGGGCGGGGCGGGGGGATGGGTTTACAGCTGGGTAGGACAGAACCAGAAACTTAAAATGCTTCACAGTCTTAAGATCAGTCAGCATGATCTCTTCCTCATCCTGAGAAATTCCTGAAGCAAGGAGGTCATTTGCTCTCTGAGGCAAAAGCTGGGAGTCAAAAAAAGACGAAAGCTGGGCCACAGTTTGTCGGTTGTGTTGGAGTATTGGCTTTTTCTTAGGACAATGGGTGGAAGCATAAGGAACTATCGTGAGATTTTAATTTAGAACAATCCCCTTTCGGTCTGGGGAGGACAGAGGATAGGACCCTGCGCTGGCCGTGACAGTTTTTGGTGGAAGCTTAGGCAACCTGGAAGCTGACTAAATTGTAGTTCAAGTGGAGGAAGGCATAGAGGCAGCAGAGAGTGACAGAGACAGGACCAAGGCTAGCCTGAGGCTCCAAGCTTGCCTTCCTGGGAAAGTAGTGGTTTCATGAACCTAGAGACTCTGGAAGCAAGTGCAGAGCAGGGTCAGCTAATGAGGGCAGCTGAGGGTGTGGTAAGGTTGGAGGTGTCAGAGGGAGATCAGGAGATGCAGGTGGAGAGACGAGCATTTGGCTGAACTAAAATCAGACAAGGGAAACATGAACATTAGTACCATACAGTGAGCGAAAGACAAATGTGAATCTCCACCATGCTGATTTAAAAAAAAATTAAAATGGGATGAGTAAAAATAATGGTGCATGTAGGTAAGTAAAGTACATGCAGGATTTTTCAGAAAACAACAAAAAAGGAATTGAAGACAAATTGTAATGAAACTATAGAAAAACAAAAAACTATACAATAGTTCATGATATATAGAAAAAATTAAGCTTTTTGGTGACTTATTCATCATAAGAATAAAGAAGTAATATGAACTCAGAGAAATAATTTTGTTTTTAGTTAAAATAAACAAGTGTCAGGCATTCCACAACATTAAATATCAGAAGGGCATGAGGTACAGCTGAAGAAGCTCAACGTAGTAAGATTTGGACCCAGGATTTTATATTCTGGAATATGTAAGGAAAAGTACCCAGAAAGCAGACCATTGTAATTTTATGTTGAAAAACAAATGTTCACTCAAAATATCCTAGTCAACAGGGAAGTTTATGAGCATTACAGTTTGCAATGTAGAAGCTAGGGAGATAGCTCATCAGACCAAGTACCTGCATAGCCAAGTGGAGGGACCCAGGGTTGGAACCCCTGCACCACATGCCCCTCCGGCCTCACCCCTGGGCATGCTGAGCAAACGGGTGAACAATGAAACCACCCAGCAGCACAGTACCTACCTGGCAAGCACATGGTCCTGAGTTTGATTTCAGAGAGAGAGAGAGAGACAGAGAGAGAGAGAGACAGAGAAAAGGGGAGGGGAGAGGAATGGGAGGGGAAGGGGAGGGGAGGGGAAGGGAAGGGAAGGGGA
>PVJA010007526.1:56207-68518 GCA_004027025.1 Myocastor coypus | reverse complement strand
TTTTTTTTTTTTCAATTTTTTTATTGTTTAAATTTAACAATGGTTATATTACATATTTTCATCATCAGATCAGTTTAGATTAATACATATAGGTATATAAGATTGATCAAACAATTAAACATTAACCTTTCTAAATCCACATTACTTTTTTTTTTCTTTTCCCCCTTCTTTTCTTTGAAAGTTGACATATTGCATATTGATCTCACAATCATTCTATAGAGTGCAGTGTGTGGGCATGACCCACCTCCCTATTGATGTTGCATAGAAAAAAAAAAGAAAGAAAAAAAAAAAGAAAGAATATACCTCTCTTTGGACTAAGAGGAAGCAGATACATACACAGTCAAAGGTTTTGCAATTGCAGTGTGCCACCAGTGAAACTTGTGATGTTGGAGGCTATTGAATCTAAGCCTCCTAAAGCTCATGGAGATCAATATTCTTATACAGTATATAAGGGGGGGGTTTCATACCTCTTTGATTCACTAGTAGCCTTCTGGGCAACTCATGCATAAATAAAAGAATGAATAGTTTGTATCCTACAGTTCCCTAGACTTTCCACTCTCTGAAGGTCATTCTGAACTAGACATGTTTTAATCTTTGCCAATATCAGGGCAGAATTTTTCTCCTTCTTCTTTGTTTTACTTCAATCTTTTTATTATTCCTACTGACAATTTCCTTGATTTACTTTTGTGGTGAATTTTTGTGATCTGGATTTTGAGATAAGCATGCATTTTTCATTACACAAACTAACCTAAAAATGGAAAGTTAGTTTGACATACCTAGTCAAAGGATTGATGTTAGCTTGGAAATGACACACACAATTTGACTGAACCAAGAGACACAGAAAAAGAGACATGTCCATAGAGTGAAAATGTGAATTCTTCACACCAACCATGACTTTTCCAGTCTTTCCCCTCTTCACCTCCATCATAATTTTCGGTGAGGACTCTAATGCTTGAGATTTTGTCCTTTTCCTTCACAGAGGTAGCCAGTAATTTTCTTCCTGCTCCATCTAACCTCTATATGAAGGAATGATTTCAAATGTTTTTTTATTCTTAAGTCTTGTTGCGAATAGATTTAAAATAAGCTACATTTTAACTTGATTGGCATTAAAATTTTCTATGTATCTATATATTATATACATATATGTAATGAATCAATATAATACAAAAGGCATTTATTAGCAAATGTAGTTAATGTAATTATCAGGAGCAGTGCCATGCTCCCTGTATTGCATATAGTGATTATGTTCAATAAATGATGATTGCACGTTTTACATACACTAAGCACTGTGATGAATTTATCCCCACGTTTCACACAGAAGCTGTTATCAATTTTATTGCATACAATAAAGGAAAAATCAACAAATGTAAGTATGAGATTATAGGATAGACAATATGACAAAAAAACAAAATTTGTAAGAACAAACAAAAGCATATAGCTGTTTGAACAGAAGGGTAAGGAAATCTGTGTAGCAGAAGAAAAGAACTTATGACAGAAAATGTTATATATTTTAAAATTGCGAGTACTGTATTTTATGAACAGTTTAACACTGTTAGGGATATAAAAAGGATTCACATATTTGTTTTTATTTTCTGGGAAGATGATGAAATTGATGTTGGAAAAACAAAGGGATGTGCAGACACACTAGTGAACCCATTATAATCAGGAAATTAATTGCATGTGGAAGTTCAATGGTGAATGTATGGACAGAAGACCAGAAGTACTCAAGGGAATGGCCTCCAGAAGCAGAGAAGAAAGGGACATAGACCCTTTCAGACCACACGCAAGTAACCTGCTTCTTCACACTGCCCCCTCCTCCCCTCCTAAGAGCAAGCCAAATCCAGGAACCCATAATTCCATCGCCCTTAAGAAGACCTACCTGGGAATGCATGACACTTTGAGGATATATCATATAAACCACAACAGCTTGTAAACTTGGTTTGTTCATGATTCATGAAGCTATATAGAAATAGCAAATGGAGATTTAAAGAACTTGAAGATGGTATTAAAACTAGGAGTGGTGGGGGCTGGGGAGATAGCTCCGCGGCACAAGTGCCTGCATGGCAAGTGCAAGGTCGTGAGTTCAAACCCCAGTCCCGCAAAAAAAAAAAAAAAAAAAAAAAACTAGGAGTGGTGAAGGCTGAATAGCTAAACATTGAGTTCAGGTTTTTCTATCAGAGCAACCACTGAAGAACAGTACCCATGGCACTCCACTATCCCCGGGACATGGTCCTCAGCAAGGACCACAAGGTGACTAACAGTGTGAGCAAACAGAGGCATAGCCACCGTTGCAGATGCCTCACCAAATACATCCTTTGTGTAGGACGTGATCCAGGAGGTATGCAGCTTTGTTCCCTGTGAGCAGCAGGCTATGGAGCTGCTCAAGGTCTTTAAAGACAGACATGCCCTCAGGTTCATCAACAAAAGGGTGGGGACCCACATCCATGTCAAGAGGTTGGTGAGGAGCTGAGCACCGTGCTGGCCTCCAGGAGGAAGGCAGTTGCCAAGAAGGACTGAGCTCATCTAGAGTAAAGCTTTGCAGAAAAATAACAAACAAACGCCAAGTTCTACTTCCATTTTAGTGGACAAAAATCTCCATGTCTTCTAGGAGTCCTGAGAACTACACACTTGTGCTCAATTTATATAGTTAAACCTTTAGCTCAAGCCGCGCTCTATTCTTGAGGACCTCGTTCTGATAATTCCACCAGTCTGCTTTTAATTTCTTTCTAAATTTCTAATTTCAAATAAAAAGAAAACTACTTAGATTCAGTTCTTGAATTTCTCAACTTACTCTTGCTAATGAAACTCTTGAGCCCTGGATTTGAGCAATGTGCAGCTGTACACGGCCCCTGGCCTTTGCCCGTTCTCACTTTCCTGGTCTCTGACCGTTTATGTGCAACTTGTTGACAAACCCAATGGGGTTTCCTCAGGTTTATTCATCATTACATCTCTAAAGCTTTTAAATTTTGGACAACTGTTAATGTAGTATACACACATGGTGCCTTGCTTAGAATTCATTTTTATTGACAGAATATTTGTATGTGTTCTTGAGGTACAACATGATATATCCTCATGTACAAGTTCTTGTTTTGACGTATTGGGTAGCGATCACCTCTGAGTGAATATAATGTATTTCAATTTAAACCCATGCTATTAATTTATTGTATTTTCAAGCTTTTTCCTTTCCAACCCTTTCATATATTGTTCATTAAATTAAACCTGCTGGGCCATACACACTGGTAATCATTTGTTCTATCAAGTAATATACTCACGGACACATCCTCCTCCCAATCTCTTACCATCTACTCTTTCCAGTCTCTAGTAATCAATATTATGTTCTTAATGTTTATGAGAGTCTAAGACTTTTATGCTTTATTTATTTATTTGTTTGTTTGTTTATTTATTTATTTATATCAGGGATCAAACCTCAGAACTTGTGCTTGCCAAGGAAGCACTTATGTGGCTAAGCTATAGCTCTAGCTGGGGATGAAATCTTTTTTTTTTTTGAGACAGGGTCTTGCTATGCAGTTCCGGCTGGCCTTGAGCTCACTTTGGTAGCCCAGGCTGGTCTCGAACTCACACCAATCCTCCTGACTCAGCCTCCCGAGTGCTGGGATTACAGGCGTGCGCCACCACGACCAGCTTGGGGATGAAATCTTTTAGATTCTGCTTCTAATTGAAATTTGCAACATCAATGATTAGCCTGAAATACGTTATATTAATTGAGTCACTCATAAACTTTGTTTGTAATCACTTCTTCTTTACAGGATAAATCTAAAAGTTGTTGCCATCTGGGTTCTCCAACAGCCATAATTTCATCACCAAATTGATATGCATGAACTCACTGAGATATTTTTGAAATTAGTGATGTCTTATATAGCACTGTGTATGAAATTTTAAAGGTTGTAACACTAGCAATACAGTTCAGTTATACCATTAGGAACCCAGAAAATATTTTCTTTTTAAAAAAAATGATATGTAGAAAAATCTTAGTAACCAACTTAGAAAATCCTGGGATAATTTAACTGTAAATTACCAAAGTAATTTGTCAGTTTGATGTAAAGGCTTCCATGGTAAGACAGCAACTTTGAATCACAATAGAATATCTCACGTCGTTAAGATCATTTTAGAATCTCATGGTAATTTTCCCTTCCAATTTTAGGATACTACCCAAGGTCCCAAAATATACGCTCCTGATCTCAAAGTTGAAAATAAAGAATCACTTCCCAAGTCCCATAAACATTTATTTTTCTCTTAGGGATATGCTGGTTTTCTGCTTTAACTATCAACATTTCTGACTCTCACATTGTTTCCTCTGCTTTCGTGGTTTGTGGCCGACACAGTAATAAGTAATGGTGATGCAGGGAGCAAGGGAAGCCACTGTCTCCACTCAGACGGTGCCCCTTGTTTGCCAAGAGCTATCACTGCTAGTAAAATCACTGCCCAAATAAAAAGAAACACATCTGAAACAAGACTGCAAGAGACAAAGAGCAAGTTTCTGTGAGATTTGAAGATGAGAGTTCCTCTGAGGAAACTGTGTTCCGACTAAGACCTGAAAGAGACATAGGACAGCAGATGGGTCTGGGAATTGGGGTAAGAAGAGAAAATTTTTATGAGAAATCTGAACATGACACACAGGTAACAGGACAGGGGAAAGGAGAGTGTGTATTGATAGAGGAAACTTTGGAATTGAACATTAAGAGACAATTGAGGAAAAGAAGTGTGCTGGATACTTTTTTTATCATTTCATCCTCAAGATTAGGAGTGAGCCTCACACAAAGAAGATATTCAACTTGTGTTTGAAGAGAGGAAAATAAATGTTGCTTTAAAAATGTCAAAAAGCTGCCAGTTTGGGGACAAAAATCCATAGTTTCCTGTGATTTCCAACACAACTGGTATTTGAGGAATATTTAAGTGTAGTGTGAAACCAGAAAAACAGCTATACATTTAAATTAAAGCATGCCAGGTACAACGTTGCCTTGCTAGGAGAATCAAAAGCCCCAACAACAAAGATGAAATTTGGTCCCTTGAGGTTCACACACCCCTTAAGGAATACTCCCAAGAGGCAAGTGGCCCAGTTCTAGGATCTGGAATTGCTGACAAATCTATGGTGCTTATTCCTGGTCAATATTGCAAGTGAATACTGTATGCCTAGTTAAACATTTTATAGTCAATATTCATGCCCTTTACCCTCAAATTTTCAGATAATCTTAAATTTAGATGATTTCTAAATTACCCCCATGGGAGAGGTTTCTTTTATAAAACTAGACTTAATTGTTTCTCTGAAATTTGTATTTGTCATATTTGAAAATAAAATTTTAGCTGTGTATAACCTTCCCGCTACTTATGCCAGTGTTTTGTGAGACTCTTTTGGTAGCCTAGGACAGGAACGTGGATATTAAGAGCAATCAACTATAAATTTTATCAGCTCACATATTTTAATATTCAGTGGAATTTTCTATACTTATTTTGATCAAGTTTAAAAAATGAGAGAGAAAAAGGAATATTTCACTATTTTATATACAGACAATGTTCCAGGTTAGGAGCTGTACAAATATTATCACAAAAACTATTGACATCCTTTAGATGCCAAATATTATTTTTTAATTTCTAAATATTTTACATTTCAATGGAAAATAAAAATATTCTTGAGTTTCTTTCTAATTCTGCTTCAAATTCTGTTTCTTCTATAAATTAAATTTTGGAAATTGGATACAGGGATCAAACTGAGGTTCTTGTGCTTGCCAGACAAGCACTTATTCCACTGAGCTATCTCCCTAGCCCCCATACATTCTATTATTGATATTGTTACTTTAATAGATATGGTTGAAAGAATATGCCATTGTAGAATGCTCTGGTATTTTATTGAACATAAATGTGATTTTATTCAATTTTATGAATTAGAATATTGTCAAAGCTAGTAGTTCTAAATAGAGTTTTGACAATAATTTATTCTTTTTAAAAATTTTATGCATTTTATGTGGCACATTACAACTTATTTCTCTTCTGTATGTTATCTTTATTTATTCAAATTAGCCTGAAGTAACTATATGCTGTGAAGTTTGCTTTCATTTTTCCTGCTAAAGTTCTTAATTATCTTCTCCGTTTCTCCTTTGAAATTGTACCTAAACAAGTCCTCAGTAAAAGACTCTTGCAAATTGCTTGTTTCTCCATTTCCTGTTTCAGTCGTTCTTCTAACGTAGCGTTTTGTCTGGCATGATGTTCCTTTAGATCTGATTCGCCAATGATATGTGGAAGTTTACCTGCTCCAAGTGATAACGGGGAATGAAACTCCTGACCTGAAAGGTCCCTAGGTGAGTTAATGTTCTCTTAAGACCAAAGAATAAATTTTAGGCACAAACGGGGGTTAAAAACAAAATATTTGCTGGGGAAAGAAAACTTCTGTCTAAGAGAGGGACAGAAGAAGGACTAGAGTGGCTTACCAATGAAGCTGTCTCTTCTAGGGATGTTCATGGAGTGAAACCATGTGGTGAGTGGCTCAGCAGTGGAGAACATAAGAATTCCCTTAGGTGGGCATGGGGTGGGACAAAGCTATGGTCAGCCAGTAATGTACAAGAACCATTGCTCAGTAAAGTTGATGAAATCTAGGATCCTGTTAGGGTTTGTGTCTAGGTGTCCCCCCAAAGCCTCATGCAGTCAAGGAGCCATTTCTGGAATTGGTAATTGATTATTGAAGAAATGGGTGCTGCGCCTCCCCTGGGGCAAGTGATTTGCATTTCAGTATAAGGTAGGAAGAGAAGTGAGCTGCTTGACCCGCTGCTAGCTATCCCTGCTCTCTTGCTCTTAGCTGCCACCATGAAGGTTGCCCTCTGCCATGTGCCGCTCTGCCTTGGAGCCAGCTGAGTATGAACTGAAACCTCCAGTAACTGTGAGACAAATAAACTTTTACTTCCCTTATTTTGAATGTCAGGTATTTGTCCCAGCAATGAGAGAAGAGTAGCTAAGATGGACCGAATAGGGAAGTGAGTCACATAGCTAAGAAGCATAAATGTATAACAAGAGTTAATCCCATAGCCAGTATCGGTTGATTAGTGACTCTTCCTGGCTTTCTCAGGGTGATTGATAATCAATCCCAGATGCTTATCTTTAAGGGGGTGAGCATTTGTTAGATCCTTGGTCTTTGGATCTCCTCCACAGGAGGAGCAGCCAGCTCTCTCACAGTTGCAAGGTAGCTTGTCTTTGGTGCTATCTCCTTCGAGAGCCTGGCCCTGTCTGAATGCCTACAGGATTTCTGTCTAATTCAGCTGCCTACGACACAAGAATTGTGATCATGATTATTATGCACCCTACATGGAGTTCTGTAAGTGAAATTATTAATACCAGAGAACTAAATTTAGTCAGTAATATCTTTTTTTTATATCACCTCACTATTTTCATGAAGTTTGTCATTGATAGATTGTTATTTTTACTTGACTATTGTTATGGGTTTGTCTCTAGGTGTACCCCCAAAGCTTCATGCACTCCCGGGGAAAACTTCAAGAGTTTATTATTAATTCATGATCCAGTGAGATTATGGGTGATCTAAGGCTGGGATTATGGATCTGAGTACTGTTGGGATTATGGGGGTGAGTGCTACACCCTGCTTGAGGTGGATAGCCTGAATGTAACATAAGAGAGAGGCAGACTTTCTCTCTCTTGCCACGGTTGCTGCCGCTCCTCCATTTTGCTCTCTTGTTCTTTGCTACCACCATTAAATGTTCCTCTCTTCCATGTGCTGCTCTGCCTTGGAGCCAGCAGAGCATGGACTGAAATCTCCAGTAACTGTGAGCTTAATACCTTTCATTCCTTCATTTTGAGTTTGAGGTACTTTTCCCAGCAAAGAGAGAAGAGTAACTGAAACAACTATAGTAAGTCTTTCTTGAGCTCACAAAAGGAAGATACAAATATTAGAAAAAAGAGTAAAATGTGGATACAGAAATAATTATTTTGATGATGAAATTATGCTAGAAAATGACAAAATGTCTCATCAAAGTTCACAGGAAAAGTGAACTCACTCAGGAAACTTTTTTATCTTATTTTCGAAAATTTTTGTAACAAAGACTTGTTCACAAAGACTTAGAGCTCTTATAAACTCTGACAATGAATAGCTCTAAATTCATAATGTAGTCAGAGTTAAGAAGGGATTCTGTAGATTTATCCAAATTCTTTGGTATAGTAGGATTTTCTTTTACTTAAGGCTAAGTAAACATTCCAATTTTTACATATTGATCGTATGCTTTATAAATGCATTCATACTATGGCTTGTATCTAGATGTCTTATTATAACCTCATCTGCTAATAGGTGATGCTTTCCTGAAATTGGCTGCTTTTAGAGTGTTTAAATATGCACTAAGGGTGTGTGATAACTACTGGGGCAATGATTTATTGGGTAAGAAATTAATGCCTTACTATTGTTATCCAGCTAATATATAGTGGTGAAATAGGTTCATTTTAAAATCATTAAAATTTTGAATTAAAAAAATATAACCTGTTCTCAATGACTGTGGGTAAGATATGGTGGCTTCTTTACAACTAGGTAATGAATTTGGTTATTTGCTCTCAAAATTTTCCTCATAAACAGCCCTAAGGTATTTTTCTCTTACCAGGCCTGATTTGCTATCATAATGATCTCTCCTGTTTTTTGAAGTATGTGATATAATCCAACCTAAGTTTCTTAAAAGAGTGCCAGGCATATCCTAAGCAATAAATATACATCAGTGATTATGATAGCATAGTGGTAGTTTTCATTGCTTCCTGGCTTCATAGGAAAGATGACTGGTAGGTGATGTATATGAAGGCATCCAAAGGATGGGTGAAGAAAACATAAAATTCAGAATTTCAGACAGTACGGGGAATGTTCACAGAACTTAATATCAGATACAGTGTCAGAAAAGATACAATATTTTGATAATGATATAGTGTTAATGTTGTGATGTTAAACTGTATACCTGAAAAATGAGTACGACTTTTGCTTTTATTTTTGGTAAGGGCATTTATTAAGTAAGACAGACAGAAGGTCAGACAGACAGGTAATAGACGCAAATAGATGGTAACTAACATGCAATTATAAATAAACATATAGTTAGTTATGTGACATAGCTTTTCAAATATGAATATTTGGGCTGGGCAGATAGCTCAGTGGATTAAAGAGCCTGCCTAAGCAGACGCAGGAACTGGGAATAGATCCCTGTGCCGGCCCTGCCCCAGGATGCTCTCAGCGGGTGATTGAGACTGGGCGTGGTGGCATACCTGTAATCCCAGCACTTGGGAGGCTGAAAACAGGAGGATTGCTATGAGTCCCATCTGTGTGTTGAGACCCTATAGACTCTGTACTAAATTCATAAAATAATTTACAAATATGGATGTTTGAAAATTGATAAATACATTAATGTTAAAAGAAGTTAACATGAATGCAATAAACTGATCTGCTATTGTTATAGTTTCCCAGTAAATATACAGGTATTCTCCCAAAACCTTTTTCAATGTCATACCCATTATAAGTTCTTAGAGTTACATAAAATAAATGTATCTCTTTAAAAAGTTAACTGCATCCAACACTGCAAACACTGAAAACCTCCATTGTATAGGAGTAACATTCAAATTGATTAATATAATACTTTCTCTCACAAGTGGAATCATATCACCATAATTTAAACTTGCTGATGAAAAAGTAATGGCTAAAGTGAAATTTTTGACAACTGGCAATATAGCCATGTGAAATAGATCATTTCTGTTATGTTTTGTCAGAGAATCTTAAATTTTTCCCTATCTAAACTTTCACAAACACAAGTAATAGATCTCTTTCCATATTCTGTACAATAACATTTGCAATAAATTTAATTTATAATGCTGTACCAAGTATCCTGTGTTATACTGTCATTGAGATTATTGAAATGATAGTTCCTCTAGATAATCTATCAATCCAAATGGCAGAACTTGGACCAATCTCGTCTATATTAAAATTACCTTCCCTGGAAGAAACCTATAATTCTTTTCCTTTCTCTCAAAACTTTGCTTCTGTCTTCAGTTTTATGAATAATTGTTTTACTACTGATCAAAAACAAATTCTAGTATACTAGGTGCACTGCCATTGATCACTATAAGCACTAATGTATGAATAAAAATATGTTTATGTTTCAAACTGAAACTGACATCTCTGTAATAAGATCTCATGTACAATCTAGCAAGTTACTATCCTCTCGGAGGAAGGAGATAACGTGAGCACTATAAAAGTCAAGATTTTAGCTAATAAAACATTGATGAGCTGCATGCCTATGATTCTTTGGTTTCCTCCCTGCTGGCTCTGATTTGTTAATATAATATATCAAAGGCATTATTTTCAATTAGTCTATTGCCAAAGTTCAAAATCAGGCCAAAAATTCCGTAGTTATTCCATTGTTCACAGTATCAGTGAAAAAGTATATAGTTAGTCTCTGATGACTAAGGATAAAATGATATAGATTGTTTTAAAATTATTGTTCAAAACCGTAGCTTGTTTTAACTTCAGAGCTAGATATACACTAATTCTACTGGATATCATCCGTGCTGATTATTTTTTACTAAAAGAAAAGGAAGAAAAAATCCTCAGTAAGAACTAAGTATAGAAATCTGAAAACTATAGTTTCTTTTCTCAAGTGTTAGAAATGCTATAGGACCAAAGCATAATATAACATGTAGTCTCAGTGCTTAAGCAACTCGCCTTGGGGAATGAGTGTATTGACATCCTTAACTAAATTAGTTTTTATTTGGTGTAACATGATCCCCAGAATTGCAAATTCTAACTTAAATTCCCAGTGGCTGCATCCTTTGACTTCCCTGATACTTCACTGTAAAGGGAAGGATTCATCAAAATGGAGGAAAATATTGCTCCTCAACAGGCATAACAAATAAACAGGGAAAGGACTGGAAGATAAGATTTTTTCAAACTGATCTTTTAAAAAGTAACAATTCAAACTGTTACTTTTTTTTTTTTTTTTTTTTTTTTTTTTTTTTTTTTTTTTTTTTTTTTTTTTTTTTTTTTTTTTTTTTTTCAGGACCAGGGTTCAAACTCACCACCTTGCATTTGCCAGGCAGGCACTTGTGCAATGGAGCTATCTCCCCAGCCCCATGAAACTATTACATTAAAATTGGAAGAAGTGAATGTTAGCATACATTTAGCAGAGCCAGTCATGCACATATGGGAAACTGTAAGCTATTAAATACTCTTGAGTTCTGATGTAAATTTATCTAATTTTCAGAGAAGACACAAAAGATAAATGGCAGTGTAGATTAATAAGACCTTTCAGATACGTTTCACATTTGAGCAGTTTAGACAAGAATACAACAAATTGGTCAAGTGAGTAGAAAAATAATCCAGTTACTAGGAAAAAAACTAGATAAAGCAGCTCAATTGCTCCTGTTTCATTCAGTAAGCTGTTGGCATTACATAATACAAAACCTGGCTAAATGTAAAAAGCAGTAAACAGAGTTTTGTTAGAAAATAAACATAAACATATGGTCATGGGTGTTAGGGTTTTAACAAAATAACAGATTGACTATTTTTCTTTCTTTTTTTTTTCTTTATATTTTTATTTCAAAGCAGCTGACTTGGTTAGGAGAGAAGCGACTTCCAGGAGATCCATGAGTTCCCGCTAGGACGGGAGCTCTATGTCCAGGTCTGCAGAGAACAAATAGGAATAACGCTAACAAATGAACCCAATGGACTTTGTATCTATACCCGCCTGTGCTCCTGTTCGGCTAAAAACTATTAAAATAATTTACTATGGGGAGAAGAGATAATGAATCAAGTTGCCAAGAAGTGAAATCTGTTTTACTTTTTGGAAATTAATTATATCTGAATAGACAAAACGATTTAATACGTTTTATTTTGTTCTAGCTTAGACTTTAAATATCTTTCTATGAAATCTGTATGTGTGTAGATGTCATATTCTGTTTTAAAATTGAGAAACAGTAAAATTTGATTTTTTTCTTTATTTCAAATTGATTATTAATTTAACACAGTACATGTTTACAGAACTACCTCTATTTGAAATAGAGGTATCATCACCCACCCACTTGTTCCATGATAGCCCTCTATATTCAGATCCTTTCTTCATCCCTACATCATGGTCCCGTTATGGTTTATGTCTAGTTGTCCCCCCAAAGCCTCATGGAGTCATTGGGCGGGGACTGCTAGAGTTTGAGACTTGATCCATGATCCCTGGGATTATAGGTTTTAGTACTGATGGGATTATGGGTGGAAGTACTTCTGGGATTATGGGTGTAGCCTAGGGCGGGAGCTAAGGCAGAGAGCCTGAATGTAATATAAAGAG